>JAIPRN010000991.1:32778-57430 GCA_025469175.1 Geopemphigus sp. TES_GeoC_2020 | reverse complement strand
CACACACACACACACACACACACACACACACACACACACACACACACACACACACATATATATATATATATATATATATATATATTCATTGGTCGCCTACGGAATGCTTTACGTAAATAAAACTACTTTTTTAGGAGGAAAATAAAAATCAATTATTCTTATGTATACACTTGACACGAAGAAAAAGTTGAGATTAGCAGCAAAAGCAAACCGGATTGCGTTATTCGATTCGAATGTTTGTATTATACGAAAATACATACGTTTCATATTTGTTTACAAACATTTCGAATAACTATATAAAAATAACGATCAAAATGAATACATTTATATTTAGTCATTAAAGTCTATTATCTGATTAATTACAATTGTACGCTTATGGTACCGAACAACGAATTTGTTTGTGTTGAAATTATCGTTTTGAGCATATCGAGTGTTGTTAGAGTTGTATTGTTGTAATACATTTGAAAGCAACAACTAAACATCACTTTCGAAAATTGATTCAAGTGAAACTTCAAAGTTTTTTGAAATTCAAACTTCGCGCTGTTTTAGAAAAAGTTTTAAATATTGTTAAGATATCATACGTCAAAGCTTATAATAAACGTTCGAATCTTAAATACAATAATTGCGCACGCTCAAATATTTGACAATTCTCCGATATACTTGGGTATTCTTAATTTTCCATTCAGTTTTAAATTTTTTTCAAATTATCGTCTGACAAACGATTATTTTCTTGGATATGATTCGCTAATATTTAACAAAAAGTATTCTGCTACAAGAATAAAAATACAAAAAAATATATATATTTTTTAAAGGATTTAAAATATTAACAATAGAATATTATTCCACTACTGTATTAATTAACGCTTACAAGACCGATATTCTCGAGAAAACCACTTGAAGTGTTAGTTTTGAACATAATAGATATTATATTATATACGCACGTTTCCTAGAATAATAATTGTATTATAATATTCCACAATGACAATCGTCCGTTATTTCCGGACGGACAACGGCTTGGAAACTACGCCATATTGCCTCGTTGTATACGTACGCGCGATTTATATCGGATATATATGACGAGACAAGACTCGTTAAGTAGTTTTTTTTTGTGTCGCAGCGGCGGAATATGGTTCGACATTATTCACTTTATATATATATATATAAAAACACAAACACTTTACTTCCCCCTTCACCTTCCTCCAGACATTACTAGATCACTGGTTATATATATATATATATTTATGAGCAGGTATAACGTAAATAACTAGGTCAACTGTTACTTGCTAAGCATGTATAGGTATACGACGATAATTCCGGCTTTATAATTTAAACAATACGTAAACCGTGTGCCTTACATTTTGTTATATCCGAAATACGTGTTTCGTGTAAGTTCTCGTATATATAATATATATACATTTATTAAATACCTAACCCTAGGAATTTTAATTCTCGGACGTTGAATACCAGAAATCACGATATTACGTATTTTTGCGTGAACTGTTAGTGATCGATATATATTCCACTCGTTTTATATTTATTCCATCCGTTCTTCGTTGACCATCTATATTTAGGTATCGATATCATACATCGGTGTTAATAAAATTAATTTTACCGGAAGAACGTGTTTTATCATATATTTGTCAGAAGTACTCTTGTAAAATTCGGGGACTTGCAAATAAAAGGCGTAGTAGAAGATGAAATATTTACAAAAAATTTCGTAGCACGTTTGAAAGTTTAGCATTTCTGTCAGAAAACAAAGCAAAGTATTATTTTATTGAAAACAATAATTTCACGAGAGGGAAATTAATTTATAGTATAAATTAGTAATTCATTTTATAAGTATATAGATAACCGAATTCTATCAGAAAGTTGTTCCTACTCAGAACAACATAACTGTTGGAATCTGGAATTTACTAGCTGTTCCGAGTGACATGGATAAGGACATCGATAATCAAAAGACGATGAATCGAAGCTTTTATATATTAATTTTCATATTACGCTTTGAAATTAAATTGGCGCGCATTTTAGAAATTAAATTAAGGATTCCACATGAGTATAAACCGTACACAAAGTAAAAATTTAAAAAAATTGTATCTGTATGATTTACGTATATTACGTATAAATGGGTCAAAAGCAACACGTTTAACGACGACTTTCTTTGTATTTATAATCATCGTACGACCGGTGAGAGACGAAAATATTTTCGGTTTTGTAAAATCGTCGGCCGCACTTTCAAAATGAAAAATAGCCCGTGAGAAGTATTTGCGAGAAGACGCGTTTTCGATTTCGTTCGGTTGCTTCTCGGCGACGATTCCGTTAACCGCCGCATAACTGACTATTCTCTCACGGTAAATGATTCCACGCGGAAACATTGTGCCGCGATCGGGACAATAGCCGATATTAATTTCGTCGAAAAAGTTTCACTGAAAAACGAAAAACCGAGACAATCGGTCCGGTTGCGGACTTGCTCGCCTGTCCTCCCACGATAATGAAAATTAATCAAGGCGTACACGATTCACATATTGTATAGGTATAACGCTGTATGAATGCCGCAAAACGAATTGTACCCGCTGCGCTGCGCGTTTAGAAAATTAAATTAACACTTTCCAACAATTTTCGTTACAATTAAATTACGGAGATATTTCTTTCTAAATGTTTCTTAGTTACACTACTCACTCATTATAAAACACGCGTTTTAACGTGTATAGCTGATAAAGTGCCCCACATTGCTCCCCCCACACTTCTGGGCTCTTGGAAACCGACGGTTACGTATAGTTTTCTTAAATAAGAAACGACGGAACCGTCGGCAAAAGCGCTTATATTTACAAAAAAAAAATGCAATTGTTACATCAGGCATTGTACATCACAAAGATATATGTATTCAGGGCTCGTTGTACATAATCTGTTCATGCACTGAAAAACGTATCAATTATGGGGACAAATAGTTAAAATACGCGGAAAAAGTTTTTTAAAAAAAAAGTCAATAGTTTTCTGTTTTTTTTTTTAAAATACGTAAAGATCAATCAAAAATATATTCTACCAAGGTATGTAATTAATTATGTTTAAAATATGTATTTTTATTCTTAAAGATTCGAATTAAAATTGAATAAATTATGGCGTTAATATTTTATAGTTTTTAATCGTATACAAGAGTATACACAAAAGAGAGCATATCATGTTAGTCCTCGTGAAGATTTTTAAAAATTACTTCTCAGTTGTATCTATACAGGTTTTTGAATCTTTACCCAACCTCATTTGCATAAGCGACTAAAACATAGTAAAAATTTATTTTATTTTCTCGTATTTTTCGAAATAGTATTGTAATTGGATTGAAAAATGTTGTCGCATTTAGTTTCAAGTTTCTCTAGAGATAAAAAAGTAACTTGAACCAAAATTGTATGATTAGAATTGAAATTTCGTAAGATTATTAAAAATATATATTAAAAGTTTACTAGATTTATGGTTGAGTTTTATGTAAATATTGAATACACAATTAGTATACATTATATGTATACTAGATGATATTTGAAATTATCGCGATTTATAAAATTAAAAAGTTTTTTATTTATTTATCTACGACTATATAAAATGTACTCTTTTAGTGCAATAAGTATTTACAGTTAGATATTTACATTTCACTCGAAGGGGGAGAGTAGTTAGTAATATAAACCTCCAGTTTTAAATTAAAACATTTACCGTTTCAATTTTTTCTATCTTTTAAAAAATGTGTAACTATCAATATCTTTTATTATATAATTATCGAAGAAAGACAAAATGTATTATACATAATTTTAACGCCAGCGAAGTAAATAAATAATTGAACAATTTTCTTGATCTTTCTTCTTTCATTTCGTCTTTATTCCATACATGTACAATCAACTAATCTTATTTTTGCCCTCCACATCTCACTATCCATAATAATTTTTTTATATCTACTCTAGAAACTTCCATATCCTCCCCCCATTATTAACTTCTTACCATTTTATTTTTGACCTACTTCTGTCTCGACTGTTTTTACAACCAACTAATTTACCTTTTTTTATCTTAACATACCCAAACTGTCTCAAATTATTCTCTCTTATTTTTCTAACTGAATATTTAATTCTTAAACTATCTATTACGTACGTACTTATTCCGAATTCTATCCAACTCGGTAACCACATACATCCATCTTAACATTCTCACGCCTGCTTATTTTATTTTATTCGCGTTATTTTTATTCAATGTCCGATACCCAGTTTTATACATTATAGCAAGCTCAACTATAATTTTTTACTCATTTTTCTTTTATAAGAAATTACATTTTTTAATCGTTTAATACATCAGTCATTTCTATCTTTATTCCTTATTTTAGTTGTTCAGCCGTTTCAATTCCTTCGTCATCTTGTATAACAAAATCTATTCTTTCGAGCTGATCGTTAACTTTATCTTTAAGTCTAACTGTGTATTTCTAATATTATTTTTCCCCTCCTTGCCCTTAATCTAAATAAATCATATTCTGTTTTAGACCTATATATTCACAATTAATTTTTCGGTGATATTTTATTCCATCATTCGGGCTTTCATAACAATACTTTAGTACTCTCATTCACTAAAACTATTTGATTTACGAATATCATTCATCCAAGGAACTTCACTCAATAATTTTAATGTAAGTTCATTCATCACTATTAAAAGCAAATACGGACTCGATTCTGACCTTAGTGAATGTTTACTTTCATCCAGCGTTAGGTTTCTCTATATGCGGAACTAGCGGATGGTTGGAGAGGCAAAAGTTTCACCGTGCAATTTGTTTGTTCCCCCAAAATCTTTAATTTAAAAATTGTGCAATAGTAGTTTATAAAAGTTTTGTTTTCATAGGAATAATTTGTTAAAACTCGATGTATTATGAATACGTGATATAAATTGGCCGAACATAAAAAATACGCTAACAAATATACGTTGGATATATTTTGATATGGGAAAATATGAAACGTAAAATTATGCGTTTTTATTTTTTATTTCTGAAACGCGTTGAAAGTATAATATTAGTAATAGTACATTAATTATTTACGACTTGCTTTTTGATAAATTTACGAATAACGGACCTGAATAAACACTTTCGTTTTATTTTATCGTAATTTAATCTGGTCGGCAACGAGTCGCTAACGCAAATACTATTAGGTCGTTTACCTATTTCTCGAATGCAAATTATAGTTATTCTCCTCTGTATGTAGTTTTACTGGTGTAATAAAATTTGTTGAGAACTAAAATGTTTTTTTAATCCCACGGATAGATAAACATGTAAACTGTGCTAAATAATACAATTTTATACATACATATATATAATATCGTATGTTAGTGTGTGTTATTTTTTATTGCAAGTAATTGGATCGTTTTTGATATGTGTACACTATGTATATATATATTCCGTTATTCTAAGACTCGTTTGATTTAGACAATAACCATTAATTAACGCCTGAAATGGTTTTACTTTCGTATAATATATATATTATACATTATGTTGTTCGTAAAATAGATATCATTTATTTAGGCGTTATTGTGATTATCGACTCGTTAAAACAATATCTCTTTCCTAAAAATAAATACATTATTTAAATTTAACATAAAGACTTGGATATAATAGGCGTATTCTTAATGTTGTTTTAATGATACCAAAAGTTCTATTTTATCTTATACGCTTGTATTCATATTAGCACGTTATGGCGTTTTAGAATAGATCCAACAAAATAAGTGCAACTAAACGATGATCATTATACCTATTTACAATAGTGATGAATACGTGTTTAAATGTGTGTGCACCTGAGCGAGTGTGCGTGTCAATGTATTATCTTTAATACTATTAAAATACAAAATATATATTAAATTGAAAATACTCGATAATGAGTTTCAGATATAACTACAGTGATAAATGTTAATTATAATAATATATTCGGGATATTGAACCCTACGTGTATTATAAGAAGAAATAAGTATAATGTGAAACCATGTCCTATAATAAAATGTTGGATTTAGTTTCACACGGGTATTTTTTTTATCTTTTATAAAAAATCCCGTTAATAACTAATTATGTAATATCGATATACGTTTTTTTAATGTTCTATAAATATAACTTGTATAAGTAAATACGGTAACGAATAATGGTTTGTAAAAAAGAAATAACTAACATAATTTTTTATAGAATAATATAAGGAATGTACATAATATACGTTTAATGTGTTAAAAATACGAACAATATGTGTAAATATATTTCGTTTATTTCTCGTAAATATTCGAATAACATAATTAAATAATTTAACAAAAACCAACAATAATTTCTCGAAAAATATTATTTTTACAGTATGCACCAACAAGAATTGTTTCTATATCTTGTTAAATACTTTTTAGAAATTTGTATACTTATATTATATCTTATTTTTTGCATTTATATAATAATAATGTACATATTTAAATATTTGGTCGTGTGACCTGGTTTACGAAAAGGGGGCTTATGGTCAAAAACAAGTTTTCGAGAAAACAGCTGTTAAAAGTAAACAACTCAGTTCTTCAATTTAAAAAGTGAAAAATGATTTTTTGACATTTAAGTCTTTTCGTTTACCAAGTCACACACACACACATACACGCACGCACACACACACATATATATATATAAATAAATATACAAATACAAATACTTTGGTATACGACTATTATTGTTGATATAACTTTAATATTTTTTATTCAAAATGAATATTTTGTGTACACGTTATCTAATTATTTATTAAACTGTAACCTGTGACTAATTAATAAACATACCTAAAATTTGTAACGGTTATTGTTAGAATATGCGTTTAAAAACTATATTATAATTTTTTTTATTCCATGTTTTTGTTTTTGTAAAATGGATTTTCAAAAAAATGTATGATTATCATTACATGAAAAGTAGAAAATTCGTGCATTTTATAAAATGTCTAAGGTATATAAATATTTGGTAGAGTAAATAATATCTTGATATTTACCAATTTTAAATTTTAAATGTAGTTAGAATCGTAACATTACGTGCAATGCTATTTTTTTTATAAATTATTATTGTTATAAACAAAAACGTAGATCTTATATTATAAATTGTATACAAGTACATACGTTTTATGATTGTTTATTATAAGACAAAATTATTTTTATATGACATTCCGTAGTAACTACTTTTTATTTAGTTATTTTAATACGGATCACTCATCTGTTTACGAAAATGCACATTTTTGCGGTTTTAAATATTATATCACTTTATGATATACACTTTTGCAAAAATGCAAATACAAACCAGTAATAAGGCTTATACGTCGATGTAGTGGATGTAACAGTATATAATTTAAACTTTATGTACCTATAATTTTACTAATTATAATTATTTTTTTAAAAAGAATAATAATAATTTATAATTTAACATCTATAAATGTATTTTAAATATTATAAATCGACAAATATTTCAATATTTTACAATATGCATTGTTCAACATATTTTGGGTCACTAATATAATTTGTTCCCTCCACCAGGTGTTTTATAGAATACACAGATTTTTTACTTTGCACGAAAAGTATATATTATATATATATATATATATATATATATTTAATTTGTATAGATGTATATTGTTTTGTTTTAGATGTGTTTACTAGTATAATTTACGCCCATTGTTTATCCATTTTGCCTAACATTTGTATCAAGAAGTCAATAAAATAAATTTGTTTTGCAAAGATTTGTTATAATATGCGTGCGGCACGTCTACATAACTAATAAATTATATATATATAGATATTAAAACAAAGAGACTACGGTTTCTAAATATGTTAGTCATACGATATTATTTTACTCGTTTCTCTCGAACATTATGCCGTATTATACGCTTTGACCTACTAACAAATCGTTATGTACTTTTAGTTCTTTTTCGTATAAAATCGTACGTATATATCATTATAAACTTAAACGTTTATATGGCAATAGCTCAACTTGCCGGAACTTATCGTGGGTTCGTAGTCGGCATTGGCCGTGATATAAGTAGTTCTTCTATACGTATCTATTCAGTTCAACGATTTTGACCTTCCATTGTGTACAGCTGCAGCTATATAATAATATCTTCGTCGCAATCATACACTTATATAGATTTCAAATCTACACCAGCATTTCTACGCACCGCGGAGCAATAAAATACTCTTGCATAACTATTACAGCTAAATATATATATATATAGATTTATATTTGGGCACGACTGCATGAGATACCAAAACTATTTCGATAGTACTGAATCGTTTTTTTGTTGTTATATATATATATTGCGTGTATACTACGCAGAAGAAAGAACGTGGTGATTATTAATAACATATTGAAAACTATTTCTTTTTTAGGTATCAGTCGTGAGTGGGGCGACAAGCTCCTATGATTCGACAACCGATAGTGAACTTAAGTTCACCAGAAAGTTCAGCCAGAGATATCGATGGAGGTGTTGCATTATCGAAACAATATTGGTGTTTTTGTTAATATTTTCGTTATCGTTGTACGCTGGATGTAAGTACGCTTCGTTTAATAACGTTTACAATAATAACATAATATATACCGGTGACGAATTAAAAAGCTAAATGTCAGCCGGTAAACTTGAACGAAGGGTCTCAGAAGTATTATTTCAATAAAATTATAATTATACGTAAATACGAATTAATGTTTATAATAAAGCCTTCTGTTTATGGTATTTCCAAAAAAAAATGTAAATATTTTTTAAACGTTTTTAAAAAAAACGGCTGTACTTAAACTAAACATTTAGTAGTGTCATAAACGGTTAAGATGTGTCGCATAATTTACATTGGTTATTCTTGTTTATTAAGGAGCTTGGGAATTACATTTGAATCACATATAACTCCTACCTTGGTATATGCTTATACTAAACAGTGAGATAAATGTATATTTTGTTATTTGTATAATTCGATCATTTTCGATGTAAAGTACGATCATACAGTTTAGTTGACACATTACAGGAAACGATAGTATTTTTTTAAAAAAGTTGACGAAATACATTTAGTTTAGTTATGAATTGTATACATATCTAATAGTTTTAAGTGTACAATATCGCATTTAATCTTAATTTTTTTTTTTTTTGAAGTAAAACATAAATTAGTATAAGTAAATTTCATATTTTTTTCTATATTATTTTAAACTCGACTTTAATTTAATTTTCGTTTTAAACTATTAACTTTTAAGAGCGTGTTATATTTTTAATTTAACTTAATTGTTTTCAGAATTTCGCCAATGTTTACGTATTTTATTTTTTAATAACGTTAATAACGAGGAATGCCCGTTTTTTTATAACGGATATGACATAATTTATCATCACAAAGTACTGCAAATTAGGTTAAGGTACGACAAGAAAAACATCTGTACAATATGGTTTGTTTTCGAAGAACTGGGAAATTACGTCAATTACTCTGTGGCTTGACGAAGGGATGAATGCTTATTTTTGGAGCCATGTCGAGTGGCAAGGATTATGTTCTAGTGTTTTAATATACGAGGGATTTTTTTTAGTATTATTTTCCCTAAAAACGTTCGAGTATGACGATAGTGGATTAATAATTGGCCAATAAGAGGGTGATGAGTCAGGAGGTTTGTCAGGTTTATGTATTAAAATTATTATAGGTTGTTTCGACGTGAGAGTATTATGGCAGAGACAAAGGAAAATCATGTGCCTATTCGAGCACGAAATACGTGTATTCTCTATAAAATACATTCCCGAATGGTTAGTTACAATCACATTTTTTTTAGTTCTACGTGGTACGATTGTCGTTTGTCGTAGTTATAAAGTCGTTATTTAACATGGTCCACGTATTATGTACGTATACACGGGAGTTTTATATAGTCTGTGTCGTCGAAAGTGTAACAAAACAACGCTTCCTTTCACCAATGATCGACCGTATCCCCGCACATTACGTCGCGCAATGTTTGGCGTGTGACGTGTGTTCACAAGAAGTGCTTTATAGCGCAGCGTGTTTGTTATTTGTTGGTAGAAACGTGAGTAAAATTTTAGTAAGAAAAA
Source organism: Geopemphigus sp. TES_GeoC_2020 (assembly GCA_025469175.1). NCBI lineage: Eukaryota > Metazoa > Arthropoda > Insecta > Hemiptera > Aphididae > Geopemphigus > Geopemphigus sp. TES_GeoC_2020. The sequence goes on along the minus strand of JAIPRN010000991.1, from coordinate 47,372 downwards.
AAACGTAGGCATAAAGGAAATCGATTTTCTGTATAAGACTGTATATTTTCGTATATATAGATTTATATATTAAATACATATATAAATTGTATATATATATATATATATATGTAGGTAAGAGTGATTCGATTTATGTAATAAAAAATATATTAAACAACCGATATTTAAGGTGTATATTGTATATTATTATTGTATATACAATACACGCACGACTAAACAAAACCCATTCAAATTTCAACGTATTATATTACATTTAAAGTGTCGAATAAATTATTCTTATAAAGATAATATATACGCGGCTATATTATAAACGTTAAAGTAAAATGAAATTACTTTATCCGTTACTCAAATAAAATTGTAATGAAATTATATATTGCCCTTTAATAAGCAAATAAATTAAGCGTTACTTTCATATTACTAAAAAATAAAACTAATAAAAATTATTTATATTATTTTTATTAGTCCATAGTTCACGGGAGGTACAATATTTTAAATAATGTAATAAAAATCTGGTTTTGTATAATTAAATTTATATACTCAGAAAGTGATCGTAATTACAATTTCATTACATTAAACGAATTTTAATTTACAGTTGTATGTTTACGTTAAAAGTTACAAAATAATAAGGTCCTTAAAATAACACGTACTACTCAAGTCTGCATGATTATGGAAGTTTTAGTTTTAAAATTGAGATTTTCTTTTTTGTTATACAAGTCTATACACTCATAGATTTAGTGAGTGGGATTAACCTGTAAGCTTAGTTTCCAGTTTAATCTATAGCCCTCGCCCGAAATTTTGAAACTAAATTTACTCGTTTAAAATTAGTTAGACCTATTGTAAATCACATTTTACTAATGCATTATGTAAATCAGTAGTTTTATTTCGAATTAATGAATTGTGTTAACTCATTTCATAATGGATTAAAGAAATTCATTACATTTCATTGTTAACAATAAAGTAACTCCATAACATACATTAATAGGTAATAAATAGAACAAAATTATTATTCAAAATAATGTTTTAATTTGATTTAAAATCCTTAATCATTTCCCAAAATATTGTGAAAATTAGTATAGAAAGGCTGATTGAGGAGGAAGTGGAGAGATGGGATATACAGTGATATGAGGATAGCTGATGAAAGTGAACAAATGGTTTGAGATCGAGATCTATGGAGGTTTAGAACGAGGGTAGCTGACTCCATATAATTGAGAATGAACGAGCAAAATAAAAGAAGAAGAATCATATTTCAGAATGTTTTCGTTTACTAATTTAAAGTTAGAAATGCAAGTTACACATAATCGTATAGGAACAATTAAATAATAATTTGAACTGAAGCGAAAAATGTTTCAAAATACATTTACCTTGTATTTATCTGTATAAGTTGTTAAACTTATAGTTGCAAGTTACTTTAACAATACTCATAAGGTTCTCCACTCGAGAGTGATTATTTTCTTCATTGCGATTCATAAAATTTCGATTATAAATAAATTTATTTAATTACGAGACAGTTTTCAAAATTGGATATCCGTCAAATTTAAGTATTAGAAAAAAAAATGGAAGTCTAAATGGAATACTAAAAGTGTAAAAATTTAGCTTTCATCCCAAATTTATAATCATACATAATCGCTACTATATGTGGGTAATTAATGTTAAAAATCTAAAAATTTTGACGTTTTCCGTGCTCGTATAATCGTACATTATACTTTTATTATACAATTTTTATTATTAAAAATTGTATACGATTGTCGAAAGTTATTGTTATTGAAAATAATAAAACGAGTAATGTTTCGCATGTGCGTTGCTTTGATCACGAATAATACGTGAGAAATATAAACTGATTTATTTCGTCAATGCCTTAGTCTATTTCGGTACAACCTTCATGGAGAAAATAAGAGCAATAATTATAAGACTAAAAACTAGTCACGAAATAAAAAAAAACATCATCTATATATATATATATACGCCAATCAAAATTTAAAATTAATATTATCTAAACGTATGTACAAATATATTTCTTTAATATTCAGTCGTCTATATACATGAGTATATATCGAGTGTCCAACTGTAACATTTTTATATAAAAACCAAAATAAACCATATTATATAGTGTAACGGTAGTGTTTATCGTCCGTTGCACGCGTATATAATTAATTCCGAAATATTATTGTATATTTTTTTTATATTGTAAATATAATATATTGTTATACTGTTATTTTAGATGATTATTTGCAACGTACGTATAACGGCGAAGAAAAGATATTTAGAGGAGATTTGAAAGCGGACGAAAAAGGAATCGATTTAATCGATTTCGAGAATCCAGATAGTCAAGATTATCAACGGTTCGCCTTCAACTATACAAATTTAATCAAAAACATAATTAACAGTAGTCCGATACAAAAGAAATTCATCGATGCTGAGGTCATATCGCTCGAACCGTAAGGATCCTAGTATATATATATATATATATATGTATATGTGTGTGATACAGAAAGATATAATGGTGGTTCGGCGTGCTTGAAAAAAATGAGGGAATCGAATAAAGTGCAAGCTGAGGATAAATGTGTCGAACTCTATGAATGATGAAGAAGATATATATGCGCGTAATTTTTGAAGGAACATTATTTTGAAATTGTACTTTTTCGTGTGTTTATAGCGACCAAGGTAATCTGAAAGTACACTTCAGGTTGAGATTCGAGCCAGTGCGATGGCGGGCGTCAGTCAACACGGAGGACATATTGTCGGCGTTCCGTCGTTTATATCCGTCGACGAAGATTGTTCCAGGAAGTTTACACATCGTACAAATTTTCAACCACGCTCTCGTTTCCACGAAGCCGTCAACATTGACGCCAGAAGTGTTGACCACCGAATTCTATCCGACCACGCCGCTGCCCAGACAATGTACACCCGTCCGCCTAAATTTATGTAAATCCGTTTTAGAATACAATTTAACGAGTTATCCCAATCATTTCGGACACAGAAATTTGGACGAAATTCATGACGACTTAATCACGTTTAGGTTAGTATATTTCCACTTCGGTTAAACTATACAATAGTATTTATAATGAAATATGTAACAATAATGTAAATATCGTACATTATTCGACAAATTTTACTGTAATAATGTAACTTAAAACATTTAAAAATTAAGGTAAACAGTGATGTATTTTGTGTATCTTAAGTATGATGTATTTTTTAAAAATTGATCGCAATTATGAATAATTATCCACGTGCGATTCTAAGGTACATTTTTATTTCCCAAGAAATTACGTTTGTTTGACATTTTTTAATAAGGTTGTGTTTTTTGCAGATAGTTTTTTCGCAATTTTCTCAAAAATATATTTCCATCTGAGCCAAATATTTTATTTAAAAAAGTATACGTTTATATTACGATTTTTGAACAAAACTATGATAGCACGATCTCAAAAATTATAAGAAATATTTGGGAGTAATTCATGTCTTAAAATAAAATATACAGTATTATACACAACGCGTAAAATATTATAAATTAAAAATGTACACGTGTATAAATTATTCGTTCCATTATTGTAAATAATGATACACTTATCGATAAATAATTAAAACGAACGTGAACCGTGTTCAGTTTTTAAGTGATCGTTCTAAACGCCGTTTAGATATTTATATGTTTACCGATTTCTATTTTAGAGACCTGGTTGACGCGGAATGTTATCAGAGAACGTTGGATTTCGTTTGTCAACTCCTTCAGCCTGCTTGTAAACCGAACGAGAAGTTCGATCAAGACAAAGTGATATTGCCTTGCAAGCACAGTTGCCGATTATTTGTTACGGGCTGTGGGCACAGGATACCGCCGAGGCTCCAAGACGGCTTTGATTGTTCCAAACTGCCCGATTACAGCAATGTCGGTTCGACGTGTACATCGAAACCCGGCTGCGATTACAAATTACGGACGACTGGATTGTCGAATCGACTATGCGATGGCGTACTCGATTGTCCGGACATATCCGACGAAACCACTTGTGACTACTGTCCGGCCGGGTATCTCCATTGCATCACTTCTAGAACATGCATTCCTGCAAGATCTCGATGCGACGGTGTAGTCGATTGCCCGGGCGAAGCCGACGAACGAAATTGTCGTAAGTATATAATAATAATAGACAATATCGTACAATATGAAGTATATGATATATCTTCATTTTAATATTTATAAAGAGACAAAATGGTACGTTAAACACAAATATTATTATACTATCATTTGAATTAGATTGTTCTTTATACTGATCGTATTATGTACATAGTACGTAGGAAAGTAGATATATCGAGATCCGGGAAAATGTCGAAACCTTCAATTATTTTTTGATTATGCCACGAAAAATATATACTTCTCTGAATGTATTCATTTATAATTAAGGTTAAATATGCTTATGCGTATTAGGGTTTTCTAAAAACAATATAAAATACAACATATTTTATTTATTTGATAAAATTGATTTTTGTGTGGTTATTTAAATTGAATTTATAAATTTAAAGAGAGAATGTTTTATATAACTATTTTATAAAATATAATTTTTTAGAAAAATAGTATTAGTAAAATGTTTATCGAAATAATCATTTTATTATTACGGTTGAATTTAAAATAATATAAAGAAATGAGTGTTTCGTTTCTTGTTTAGTACTGATTTCAACAACTGCCAGATCCGTAGACCAAACGTTACCGTTGGTGACCGTTGACACGTATTCGCCGGAAGGTTACGTATTTTTCGTCGAACGAGGAATGTCGGGCAAGTTGTGTGCGGCTAATTTCGAGACGGATATTCCGAACGAAAAAATGACCGTAGCCCTTCAAACAATCGCCACATCGCTCTGTCGCACGCTCAACTATCAGTAAGTAATAATAAACATAAAATCGCGTTACTTCTTGTACGTGAAACTATACAATAATAATTGTGTAGGTTTTTTCGAATATTCTCGAAAAAAGTTTCAAATTACTGTGGTTGTCGGATTAATGAGGTTTCACTATACCTTGCGTTGTTGAAATTCGTTGTCCCACTCTTTGCAATCAAAAATTAAGTTCGATTTGTAGTATAAAATCATCTCAGATAGGTAACAAGGAATACGAAAAAAAATGTTGAGTAGTTTATAAGACAGTCATATTTTCAAATATCAATATTAAAAAACGAACGAAAAATTGATAAATAAGTACGTCAATTTAAAAACACGCTTAAAAAGTTCTAATTTAAAACTATTTACATAATCGCGTTCAATCAGTTTTATTAAATCTAACCACCCATTTTAAAAATGCTGTTTATTCGTGCACCACGTAGGATTAAAGAAAATAGTGTATATATATTTGTTTAGCCAGTGTTTAGAGCATGCAGCTACTAGGTAATACGCCAATACAATATAGTAAATATACTATCTGGGTTTGGGAGCCAACTCGGTTGCCCCGACCTTTGCGGGAAGGTCTGAAGCTCTTTTTTCGGTTTCAATTCTTTAACTGTACATTATTATTTTGCATTGTTATCGTAATGCTTTAACATTTAGCGACAAAATAACGCGATAATTTACTATAAAAATCGATCGGCACTTAAGTTAAATTAACGCAAATACCAGACATCGATTAAATAAGCTGCGTTACGCGTATTCAACGAAATGTTAACTTTATAAACTCTGTAAAATAGTAAAAATAAATCGGTGCGTGGTAAATGTACGTAGTATGTGCAATGTGCTAGAAACGTCCGTAAGTTCATCATGGAATAGTAACGCGTACGTAATTAACGAATATATTATGATTTCGTCGTCTGTTTCAAAAGGAACATGACGAGCGTGCAAATTGTCAACGACGAAGACGTAATGATGACGACGTCCATTCCTCTGCGTTACGTACACGTCGTAGATCCGTTCGCTAGTGAGGTCACTTTTAACCTGGGCACGTGTCCCAGTAAAAAAGTCCTACATGTCGCGTGTAACGATGCCGGTAAGCCACATTCATTCGTATACAAATGTTATTGATATACGGCGTATGTATGATAGACGTCGGGAACTTGAAACATTTAAATCGCGTTTTATATAGTCTTTTAACGCGTACTTGTTTACACTGCGTGTAGTTTGCGGTATACAAACGAACAGGAGACAAAAATATGGCGTCGACGGTTTGAGTAAAATGGCTTCTCACGGGGATTGGCCGTGGCACGCTATACTTTACAAAAGTGGAATACACGTTTGCGACGGTACACTTATTTCTCCCGAATGGTTACTTACCAGTGCTTCCTGTTTTCAAGGGTAACGTATACGTATATATATATATATATAATAAATACAATTTTTTTCGGAAAATCGTTTATAATTCACAGGGTAAACCAATGTTTTTCCTTTGTAAGCCATTTCCAAATTGTTCACGTAATGACAGACAATTACTATATTAACGTTTAAATACTAGTCGAATATAAAAACAGAAAACCTTAATTTTTTTTAAACAATTAACTATAAAAAATAAAACGTATATTTTAATTTCCATTATAAATTATACGAAAGTAGATATCTACGTTCCAATTTAGCAAATAAATCTTAAATACCAGATTCCTTAACAACTATATAACTATTTAACCGTCTGTTAATAAGCGTAAACGTTCATATTTACTATAAAGTAGAATGCGTGTTTTATAAACGGAAAAATATATATTTTGTCTCGGGTCACTGATTAAGTGTAAAAACCAAATAACGTATTTTAAAAAATGTTGTTTAACATTTGTTAAATATATATATATATATATATATATATATGTATATATTTTGTTATTACGAAATTCACGTATATATTTATATATTTTTAGTCAGAGTAAAGCCGAGTGGGTGGCGCGTTTAGGAGCTGTGAGATTGAACGCCATGTCACCGTGGCAACAAGAACGGCACATTATCGGAATGGTCAAATCACCTGTAGAAGGTAGCACGTTGGTCATGATAAAATTGAGTTCGCCGGTCACCTATTCCGATCATATTCGATCGGTCTGCTTGGGCGACGATCAGAACGACGGACTGTATTCGCATTGTCAGACATTAGGATGGGCGAAAAGTCGTTAGTATTCTTAAATTGTGCCATCATTTCTAGCGGTAAAATTAAAATACGTTACACAACGAAACCTATCTCACTTTATGTGTTTAATATATATATATAAGACGCCTTATCATTGCTACATCCTCTTAAATTTTTCAACCCTCTGCATAACTGAACCTAAATATCATAACTGTTCAACTTGATTTACCCTCAAGTTTTACTGTAATCTCTTACACTATTTCTTCTTTTCTCATTTTATAATCTAACCTCTAAATATTCTATTTTCGACCTAGTTATTCTCACGATTCATATTCGTTTAAAATTCTCCTCCGTCGTTTTAGATTACCATTTAATTAAACGAGAACCGTCTTATTAATTTCGAGATTTTACGCTCTGTACGCATAATAATTTCATAAAGTTATAATACTTTATATAAATATGTACTAAAGAGTATTGACTTTATACGTATATAATAATATAGGAGACACTCTCCAAAGAATCGAGGTTAAAGAAAGTTCGATGGAAAGCTGCGCTAATATTAGCATCATGACGGTGAATGGTTTGTGTTACGATTCAATTTACGACCATAATGATTGCACGGAAGAAGAATTCGCCGGTAGTCCGATGATGTGCTTGACGACCAACAGAAAGCCGAGTTGGGTGCTGGTCGGTGTGACCAATTGGCGTATTGCTTGTTCGGCAGACGGCATGATGAGACCCAGGCTCTATGACAAAGTCAAGTCAAACCAAAAATGGATAAATACGGTTTTGAAAGACGGTTAAACGGTAGTTTTCGTACGTTTGCGAACGTTTTTACGTTTTTATAACGCGATTTGTTTTGTTTATTTTTTTTCTAATTTATTAATATTTGGAATATAAACTGTGTAACGTGTATATTTTGAATTGTATAAATGTATAACGTTTAACTGTTACAAAATCATATTTTTAAAATTTGTAAGAAAATACGTGTTTTTATTTTAAGAGTTATTTTTGTATTTATATGATACGTAATACTTACGTTTATTATGAGTTTATTAGCGATATTCTGTTTAAATCTATTCGTAAATAATATTATTTCAATATAGACGAACGTCATATTAATATATTCAAAATTGAAACCGTTTATAGTTTTTAATAGAATATGCGACATACGCGTGTAAACCTCGTTTTATTTCTTATATATTACAAGTATCCAACATAAATACGAATAAACCAAAATCATATTTATTCGTAACGTAGAAATAAGATTTGTGCTGCTGTCTTTACGCTCGTTAACTTCATTTATAATGAATTTTTGTTATCCGACGACACACTATTACGGCTGGATATTCGTTAACCTTTCAACTTCAACAAATAGTTTTTTTTTCATAAATATTTTTAAATAGGTCGAGTTTTTGGAAGACTTGGATCACAACCAGTGTTAAAGTATTTCAACGATCTATTTTTCGTTGTTAATCGTAATACGTCTCATTTTGGTCGTCGCTTGTCCTGAACACTTGTTGTGGACAAGTCACAGCCAATCATTGAATATTGGACCATAATATATCCTTTTCCATATTTCCCTTAATCATTCTCTCCGTGTCGCTGGTAGTCGACCACGCGGTTATTACGACTTATAAGTGTATAAAATCCGAAATTGACTACCGAAAAAGAAAAAAAAACGTTGCGCAAAAAGAATCGCCGTATAATGCCGACGCTGCCTTAGAGAAGAAAGGATCGTCAAAAAACGCGCAAGTACGACCAAGGTTCGGATATATCTTAATATACCCATATTTATAAGCGTCTATTTTTCGTTCCAATATAAACAAACGTAGCACGAGACAACGCGCGGGTCTCGATCGAATTTTCTTCACGCGCAATGTCGTTGTATTTTTAAAGGTTTTGTTTTTAATTTCAATTTCGGACGAAACGATCGAACGTTGTCGAGGCGACTTGTTGACTCGTTTACTTTTGTTTTTATCACGGAAAATCGTTTTACCGTGATAACGCACGACAACCGTGATTAGATAACCACACCGTTCATATTGAATCACGACGTCCGTGGCGGTGTCGTCATTAACGTTGTAGTAATCGTTTATCGCTATGGAGTTTGAAAGATGTTCGGCGCCGACACCAACGGCGAAAACGGACGAACACCACGTCGTTATCTAAACTATTGGTCCCAAGTCTACGGTTTTCCGGTTGCGCGGCGTTGTGGTGCTCCGCCCGTTTCACCGCGCCAACGAACGCCGTTGGTCACATCGCGAATTTCTACTCGGAATCAAATTGCCGAACGTCTGCCGCTACGATGATCATTAGTTAGAGCGGGCGGTGGTGGCGCGGCGTTTTTTCTGCGGTACTTGGTGGCGCCTCTTCGCTGCAAACATTGAACGTGGTAAAACAATAATATGAACAACGCGTCGTTCATATCGAAAACGTTCGTTGTGAAGTTCGCGTTTTCCACATTGTTGATTGTCGCGCACGTTTTGTACGCGTTCTATTCGTGGCTGGTTGACCACCAAATCGGGTTCGGACAATTGGAACCATGGCGCTGCGATCAGTCGGCGAACGCGCACGCCAAGTACAGACTGTCTAGGACGCCCAACCATCTCGTGGTGTCCGTGTGCCAGGAGGAGGTGTTCTACAAGTACCTGGCCAAATTGCTTGCCTGGGCGCTATTCTTGGACGTACCTGTCATCAGCTTTTACCACAACGAGAATGGTAAGGAGCCCGTTTAACCAAGTGTCGTATAATTTTATTTGCCTCCTGTTTGGTTTTCTTCTTCAGGCATATCACCCGAACAACTATTTTTTGCGTTCAGAGATCAGTATGACGATTTGCTGACCAAAGTTGATTGGGGATTAGGGTATGCGGACAATATCAAGTTTGAGTCAAAGAAATGCATTAACGGTAAGTTATCTATCATGTTATTGTCCGTTTGTCGATATTATTTGTCGTAAATATAAAACTTACTTAAAAATAGATAAATGATCGCTTAGAATATACGAGTATTATTTATTTTCCTTATATTACGCCTTAATAAAGTATTAAAAATAAGAATTATATATTTTTTTTTTTTTAATTTTATTAATCGTTGTACATTTCTAGGATATAAATGGAAACCCAGAATCAAAGTGAATGTATTGACATCCAAACATTCCAAATTACAGTTAGTAGATGCTCTACACACTGTGTGCAGAACGGATGAAGAATTTTCAGACACCTTAGTTGAAACTGCAATTAATAAGACATTTCTCATGGTTGAACCAGACCTGGTTGTGGTTTGTGGCAAGTCTTGTACAACTTTTGGCCTGTTACCTTGGCACACACGTGTTACTGAATTCTTGTAAGTTTACATGTTTTGCATTCAAAATGTGGATAATTCGCACTAGACATAAACGATCCGACTTTAATTTACCGTCATTGTGAATGTTTTTGTTCTAGTACATTGAATACGCATTACAACGTCACATTTTTAAAGTTCTATAATCTATTAGAACAGTACAGTAAACATGAACAGAGGTTTGGAAAATAGTCTTCTCAATGTTAGATACTACTCTCCTCCATTCCTACTGTCATTATTGTTTAACTGTGTAAATAATAGTTTATTTTTTATTCGTCAATCATGTTATGTACGTGTTATTATTGTATTTCAAAAATAATACTTATATTTTTCCTCGATAAAAGATAATATATTAAAAACATTTGACAAAATCAATTTTTATTAAAAAATAAAGTTTTACGATATAATAAAATAAATTTGTAATTGTCGCTGTTCTTAATTGTGTTTGATAATTAAGTTTCAGTACTTTATTTTCGATTCCACTAAATCAATTATAGTGTCAATAGTTTTTCTACAGACAATGAAAACAAACACACTGACATCTCCTTAATAGATGATTGACAATATTATGGTAAGAAATGAACATGTTTCTAAAGTATTAAAATGAATAAATCGTTATATTACAAGCAAGTAGCGTTGGGCTTTTTTTATGTTTGCGCCTTATTTTTAATTTAAACAACTAAAATAGAATAGTTAAATTCAAAGGACAGCACACCCATATTTATTGTATCTGTGTATTCAACATGATATTGAAAAATCACATTTTATTGAACTTAAATGTTATTTAGAGTTTTAACATCTATAATTATATTTTTGAAAGTTTTTAAATATTTAAAGACATACAGTTTTATAAAATATTGTCTAACTAAAAAAATTTAGTTTCAATTTAAACACAACAGTTTTGTTATACTATTTATTAGATGGTAAATAACACGCGCCACCATCTTTTACTTGTCTCAACTTGTATGGAAGAAGAAATATTTCACTAGACATCCAATATATATTGCAAACGTTGGTCTGATTAATGTTAATTGTTAACCTATCTTTGAAGCTAAGGAATTAATAATTCAAATAAATAATAAATTCAATTAATTAAAATACTATTTTAAATTGTCTTAAATTTGATGTTTTTTTTAAATAAAATTAACTTGCCCAAAAAGTATATTTCATCACTACTGAAAAAACGTGAAACAACAAAATATAAATACCCTAAATGCGTTATAATATATATGTATAATTTCACATTATTTACTTGAGATAGGTTATTATATGAATCTGTTAATTTACACTGTGCTGCAATAAGTGCTAACTATGTAAAGTACTGAATAGACTACTTAAAATTTATTACAATATTCCATATTACTTAATTTTGAAATATATTACCGCACAATTTATGAGTAGGAAAAGCTACACAAATTGTAAAACCTGCAGCAAGGTAATAAACCATTATATAATTTTTAAACAAACGATAAAATATCCATTCCGAGAGGAATCTTCAATATGCATATTTCTCCATTCTACAAATTACAACATAACAAAATAATATTAAATTTGATAATTTATTTATTTTCATTGATGCGTATTTTATAAAAATGACCTAAAATTTGGTGCATAAAAAACAAAAAATATATACTAATAATAGTGTAAAGGATTGTAAATTCATTTATTGGTTGAGAAAAAAGTATACTATTATCGAGTCCCCCAAATCAAAATCTGTAATATTAAAAATTATTATAATACATACTGTTTTATATTGTTTGAAGTTTTATTAAATCTCTATAGGGACAAATTATACGAAAGGAGGTTACTCAGAAAATAAATTATAATAACATATACTTGTGAAAATTGAACAAACAAAAAATTACAGATTTAATATTTTGAATATTACCTATTGAATTAAAACTTATGCACAATTTTTTAATGGTCGGAAATTAATATCTTATAAAATTTTACTATTGTTTTTTTTTAAGTCAAGCGAGTCAGTTAAATTTATTTAAAAAGCTTAATGTATTATTATAGAATAAAATAATGCTAAATTTTAATCTAATTTTTAACGAATCAGTATTGATAAAACAAAATAATTTATGTAAGGAAGAAGAACCCTAGATTAATAATATCTTATTAAAAATTAATTTTTTGACCAGAACAGATTTCATCGCCTGTGTCGGTGTTTAGCACTCCTTGATTCATTTGAACTAGAAGAACTATTACGTTTGCTCTTATACTTTCTGAAACTTCCATGGCGCGATATAGGCGATCGACTACGTCTTGATCTGTAATTACTGCCATGTGATGATCTCCGGTGTTCATTACGTCTCGAATGTGACCTACTATGCCGTTTTGATCTAGAAAGTGATCTGCTCCTGTTTCTAGAACGTGATCTTCGTTTATGTTTAACATTGTCCATCTTGTTCTTTTTGCTTGAAGACTTTAATTTAATTTTGTCATTTTTCTTATAGCTGTATTTACTATCATCGCTCATTTTACTCTCACTACTGCTGCTCGATGATGAACTAGTAGAACTGGATGATCGCTTTCTAGATTTTTTTTTTTTGTGTCCATTTTTACTGTTGAATTCATTGTTAAACAGTTGTTCTTTTCTTGTTTTATCGTGTCCTTTATCAACCAACTTTTGACTGGACCTTTCATTATCAGTTCGTCCTAAAATTTAACATTATCATAATTATTTCAATTCATCAGCAAACATACTTATTGTCATCAGAAAATATTATCTTGATATAGTTTCATATTTAATAAGAATATATCCTCATTTTAAGAAATATGTTTGAATGGAAATATTATTTACATACATGGCACAAAACTTTAAAAACTAATTTTAAAATATTTTTTTATATTTTTTAAATTCTATACTACAAACTTGTTCAATACAAACAATTTTTGATTTTTTTTTGTTTTTAATAAATGAAACATAATTTTACCTTTTGTATGTATGTTTTCCACTACCTGACTACCAATATCATTAATATCTCCACTCAATTTGATACTAGTATCAAATTTAGATCTCACGAGTTTTTCCCGGTCTTCAAGCTGATCCAATTCCATTAATATTCTTGCTTCAATATTACTAAACTCTCGATGACGTTTCAATATTCTTTCCTTAAAATACAAAACAAAAAATACTATATATTCATATCTGAAATTATATAGTGAAATATGTTATGCATGTACTTGAATAGCTTCGTCTGAATCTTGTTTTAATAATTGTATACAACCAAACACAGTATGCTGTTCTTCATCACTATCATCCGACGACTCTGATGCTGAACCATATACTCCAAGACCTTTAAAAAAAAATTACAGCAGGTTATTATTGAACACAAATTTATTTTTAACATATACATATACATACATATATATCAGTTATGAATAATATATAAATATATATATATATATATAATTATATTAAATAAGTTAATTTGAATTTTTAATTTGTTAAATCGACAGTTAAGAATTTCACGTAATAAATCTTAGCTAAATTTATGTAAAAAAACACGTCGCGAGTATTTTATAATCTCTCACCCTTTTATACCTAACTATATATGGCTGGTTACTCTTATCTTACTTCTCCATAGATCTCAATGCCCTATTATTTGTTTACTCACGCCAACAATCCTTATATCTTTTCTTCCTTTCAACTATCACTTTTTCTGACTAAACTTTCTTTATAATATGACCATACCACAGGCTACTTTCTCTCATTTTCTTGATGCCACATCTACACTATCTTTCCTAATTACTTCATACATTATCTTAACATTCTCATTTCCATTAAACTATATTTATTATTCCATTTTATCATTCACTGCTCAATATTCAAATTCATACATTATTGTTTTATACAATTTACCTTTTAACCTCATTGGTACCCTTTTGTCATACAAAACAATTTTTCTTTTATATTACTGATTGTGACTACCTAAACGAAGTATTTTATAATAAGCTATATAATTATAATAATATAAAAACTTACCCAGCTTACCAGCTAATGATGTTTGATTTTGATTCCTTTGTATATCTGTTACATGGCATAGTGTAATTTTGATAATAAAGTTAAATTAAATAAAAAAAACATAAATATAAAATAATTTTTTCTGTCGATTTTGTGGCTTATTTACTTACGCTGTCAAATGTTTTATTTATATATTATAAATTATAAATTATCAGATATATATTTATATACATATACATATATTTATATACATATATATATATATATATATA
>JAIPRN010000991.1:8132-32678 GCA_025469175.1 Geopemphigus sp. TES_GeoC_2020 | reverse complement strand
TATATATATATATATTGTGAAGCGACAAGAATATCACAGAATAAATATTTCCAAAAAAAATAGACATTCTACTCTGTTAGCTAAACGAACGTTCTATATAACGATAGACATTTTCGAACTGTAAACAATTATATTTTAATTTAATTGTAATACAAATTAGAACGTTTAATATACACGAGGTTTAATAACGCCGAATGTATAAAAATAGATGAACAACCGTACGACGTGGCGAATCGTGATCGCGGTGCTCGAATAACGAGCAATAACTAAACCAAACAAGGAAAAAAACGAAAAACGTAGATTTTTTTTCAACAAATAATGACTAATTAACGAACGAGCGAAATAAACGACGATTTGAAAAAAATCGCTGTCTTCTTCCGAGGCGAACACGGCATGCTTGATGGCTGCCGCCTAGTTTTCCTAGGTAGGATACGGTTGTTCCATTTGATCTGAGCCGGTCGTCGCAGACGAAACAAATCCGTTACCTAAGTTAAGCAGCCATCCAGCAGAAACAGATTTAGAAATCGCTACTCGGCCCGTAAACGTCGACGATCGACAACTTGTACAACTCGTGCTTCTTGGTGGTCCCAATCAACTCCAGTATTACTGTGATCGCCTTATAACTGTGCTTTTATTTCTTGTGTGTGTTAAGTGTGTATTAAGATAATAATCTTGTGTGTATTAAGTAATAAGGAAAAAATTCGGAATTTAATTTTTGTACGATCACGTCTGCCCGCTCCCGATCGTTTACAAGTTAAATTAGATGTTTTTCGTAAGAATTCGTTAAAGCCAATTACCATATATTTACCGTGTAAATATTATTTAACGAACATTAATTGCGTAACGAGCTAATAATATAATTTTCCTAAAAATATTGGTCGACGCGCGTTCGACGTTTTTGTTCGTATTTACGAAATCGGGTACTCCCGTCTTTTTCATTATTTCTTAATATGGCAGTAATCGACTATTAGCCATCGACACAAATATAAAATCAAACTATAAACGCGCACGAACGAAAATTCGAAACTAAGCGTATTATATTTTTAACGACGTCCGTATAAACGTAAGTTTATTAGTATCGTCATTTATCTAAGTAAAATATACGCGTAGATTTTTAACTGACTATTTATATCTAGATACACAGCTCGTTCAAAAAAATAATATACGAGGATTTTTGACGAGTTTTACGTTTATTTCACTGATGAACGCGCATGGAAAAAACAAAGCATTTTGCAAACAGACTCGACAGACTCGACACAATACGAGGATATATAGACGATAAAATGCGTCACAATCAAGGACCATAAAAGAGTATAATTTCGAATTTCGTTTAATGAGCGAAATAATGTGTTGCCAGCTCCGTGATTAATACGAAACACGCCATAAGATTCAAACGTTACGTTTATGGGTTAATAAAATTATTTTAATGCGTGGAACCTACCTTAGTACTTATTCGGAGTTCGTTGTTTATAAATCGTTGCAATAGACTTGAAAATAGAAAAAATATATGAAGTTTAAATACGTTTAAACGTAATTTTCCTCAATTATCTATAACCGTGTACGGTTTAAATTTGTTACGAAACCATTACGATACACACAAATCTAAAACCCAAACTAAACCGGTCGATCCAAAAATAATACCAAAATTTGATATAAAACTTAGATAGTTCCATTTTAGCGTTTATTTTCTTCAATTATTGAAAAACATGGGGACGGCGGACTCCGTGTATTATTATTATTCATAATTATTCGGTTTTCAATTTACACGAAATGTAAATGAGTAGCTACACGAAATTATTTATAAAACGATATCACTACTGTTCCGTAAATTGTATTACATTCGTTCGTGTTACACGATATAAATAATATATATTTTAGAAGTCTCAAATGCTCGAATCATCGGTGTCCGGTTTTATTTCTTTCGCTTTTGATTTTTCATTATTTTTCTCTTTTTTTTTTAATTCTTCTAATTGGCGCTTATTCTAAGACAAACAAACAAAAATAATTAAATACACATTTTTACGACCAAATATATTCAACCCGATGCGTAGTTAATATATTAATTTTAATATCGTAATTAATATTTCACTAGCCTTTTTCAGAAAATAATCTTCTTCCAAAACGGATCCGCGTTCTCCCATTTTCCCACCGGATTGTCTAATGGAACCACCGTATCCACTTTTAGCCATCTTGTTGCTTATATTCACTAAACTTATATGTTGCATACCACTTAATTCAAATATTAAATAAACAGTTTTTTCATACCCCATTCCGTCAACTTTATACACACACACACACATTACTTACCAATATAAACGAATCAATTTCAACATCATCGTGAGTGATATTTTATGTCAATATCATATAACAATAAACGAGATGTTTCCAATCAATTAAATACGATATTTTGGATATCATAAAGGCATAAAGTACAAATTACGTTCGTAATTATTATTATGCGATTACCGTTACCTAGCATTCAGCAATTGATTTAGCCAATACGAATATACAATTGTTATTTATAAGCAAATTAATAATAATAAAACGATTGATTTTTACACGTAAATTTAATCGAAACCCGAGATTTTAAATAATTAAGTATTTAATTTTGCAATTATAATATAAAACACACGTACATAAAGCCCGATTGTTAAAACTATTATTATTAGTATTATTATTATTATTATTATTATTATCATTATTATTATTATTATTATTATTATTATTAATTATCGAGTCAAATAGGTTCGTTGATTGGATGTATAATTCCAAGTATAGTTTTTAAAATATGGTATTTTTAATTAGAAAATACTCGAAATGTGAAACCAATTTATTCGTTTATCCCAGTCCATAAATACGTATATTGACTTCGTAAAGAACGTCAACTGTATCTTATTAACAAGGTATATTCTTAGTTTATAAGATTACAGTACCCTGCACGTGCACGCAAGAAAATCGAAAAACGTCGTGTTCCTCTCTAATTCATTTACTTTCTTAATATTTTTTAATAACATTTTTGATTCTCCGCTTTATATCAAATAATAATTATGTTAAACTATATATATACGATTTTAAATTATATTCGCTTATTTTATCTAATTAATTCGAAATCTAATTTACAATAAATTGATTATAATTAAAATAAACAAATTAATATTATAATTTATAAGTAGCGTAAAAATTTACGCTTACAAGTATTTAGCGGTTACTTCTGTTTTTTCAAAGTCATATTACGTCGAATCTACGTACAATTATTATTTTTTATTATATAACACTATTTTAAATATATACATTGATACTTATCCGAACATTATTATATAATAACAATAATACATTAAATTGATAATATATTCTTCGAGAAATTGACCAATAGTCCGTTTAATTGACCACATTTATCTATACAGTCTCTATTAAAAAACATAAATTATACTCGACAATTACGTTTTACAATATATTATCGATAAACATTAATAAATTACATTTTAATTGTTTTATGATCCGCGTAGGTTTATTATATTTCACGTAAAATTCCGTAACATTTCATGCTACAATCGATTGTGTTCGTTCGTGTTTAGTTTTAGACGAATGGCAAAAAAACAAATATTACTTGGAACCTACGCGCAATTATCCAAGCCGTTTTTAATACCGTATATTTATAAGAAATGAAATTTATACATAAATAATACTTTTCGATAACTGTGTAATGACTATCTTTTACAGGCCTGTGCAGAGGATCACAGGCCGATAGGTTAGCACTTGCTGTGCTAACAAAGCCAACAACAATAACGTATACTTGAAATACAAACCCATAACACGTTCGAAAAATGCGTGCCACAATCGAAATAGTTACAATATCCGATTACGAGATCACTTAAAACTTCTAACGTGACGGGCCGCTAGACGGAATCACTTTGAAATTTGAAAATATTTCGGCATATTTCAATTTTGAAAAAGACAATACAACGTACAGAAATCGACTACGTATATTCAAAATCGTACAAAGTAAAATGAATAATAACGCTCTGGGCATAACGTTCCGCCTTAGCAAAATGTACGAACACGATGACAGACGCCAAAAGACGAAACAGAACGACGAAAAAACCCGCTCGCAACCACTGTTGCTAACGGGAACGGAAACGGAGGCCATTCCAAATTTAGCACACAACACTTCCGCCGGCACATATATATTGAACACGCTGTTTAGGAAAACCGCTTTATATTTCATATTCGATTTATTACGTGTATCTAGTGTGGTTGGCGGGTCGGTCAGTGGTGTGTCGTACGAGCTAAGAACTACGTATTTACGTTTTGTTATTTAATATTTTTATACAGTCCGTTCGAACGTTTTTATTTTTTACTAACAAATATACGTACCGAAATAATCCCGTTAATTTTATCGTACATTCCCTATCGCACTGTTATAACTCGCATAAAGTACAACGTCAATGTCTAAAGCACGCATCAATACACATAATATTTCAAAGTGTTTACAACGTTCGAACTTTTTTCAACTATAACAAAATAGAATTTGTCTAGTTTTTGTATGTATACTCTCCTTTACTTGATACAACAAACACGGTATATAACATTTATAAAATATTCAAAAAGCTTTATTTAATCAACCGGTATTTCTTTTCAGATGATTCAATGGAGAACTTTATAAAAGAAGTATTATCTGCTAGTAATAGAGGTGTCTCGGCAGCTAAAAACGTTTCTGGGGAACCAAATTGGAGTTTTGGACAGTCTCTATTTTTCGCTTGTACCGTAATAACGACCATAGGTAAGTTAAAACGTATGTCCGTGGATTTGACAGCGAAATAAATCTCCCTAATTCCTCCGACCCAAGCGCTGTAATCTCTATCTTGATATTCGCCGCGCTTTACTCTTGGGAATAATATTATCAACGTTAAATAACGAACACATTATTTAGGTATTACCGAAATACCCGAAAAATATTTTGCCAATTTTTTTCGAATTGTTCGCCGTTTAATTACGTTTCGTTACATTTATTTTTGAACGTGTATATTATATTACGCATTCGTAATATACTATACGTGTTATATTCGTGTCAAACATTGGCCTTCGTACTTATTTAAAAACGATGTAGTAAATTCATTTTAATCGCCCAAAGCCTTTTAAATATTCGCGATCGTAATTCCCTCGTATACAACGACGAAACACGCCGACGACCGGGCTTTTTGTTCGTAATATTTAACCTTTTCGTAACACGTACGAAACGAAATAAAACGAACACGAATATTGAAAATCGTCGAAATCATCAATGGCATCCTTCCCCTACAGCGAGGATCCCGTTCCTCCCGGGGAGTGCTCCTCCTGTAGGAATCTACAAATGGTAGTTTTAGAATGTATCCAACGGAACAACTTTCAATCACCTTCGATTCCCCGGACGATGTTTATACTGAACACGATTACGGTACTTGAACGATATTTGCAGTTTTAGCCAGTTAACGATCGCTCTCCCCCCCTCATTGTAGATAAAAGAGACTCCCTGTCGGGCACACACACACACACACATACCGCGCGTTCACGCCCGAGCCGCGTTTAAAACGCGTTCGTTTTTCAGGCTATGGTCACGTCACTCCGCTGTCCCAGGAAGGCAAATTGTTCTGCATGCTCTACGCCCTTTTCGGAATACCATTGACACTGGTGCTACTGACCGCGTTGGTCGACCGGCTGATGATACCCACGACAAAGTACCTGCACTTCCTCAACAGCCGCCTCGGCCATTTGTATCCGCCATTCACCATCCGCCTGTTACATTTCGGCACCATACTCGGCACGCTGATATTTCTGTTCCTTCTGATGCCCGCGGCCATGTTCACGTACGTGGAACCCGAATGGAACTACATGGACTCCCTGTACTATTGTTTCATATCGCTGACCACCATCGGTCTCGGTGACTACATTCCGGGCGACGCGCCGGATCAAAAGTACCGGCCGCTTTATAAGTTGATGATAACCGGTAAGATAAACGTGTGGGACTGTGGTATGAACCGAACTCGAGCGGATATGTACAAAGACCGCGGCTATGACCGGTTAATTTGAACTGATTACGAACTTAATTACGAATTGCGTACGGACTCGCCTCGTTATTTTCCGTTAACGGTTTCCATCGCCTTTTCGTATTACGCGATCGAGTTGCCGACGTAGGACAAGCACCTGGTTGCGCGCGTTTGAGCGTCGATTGAAATTAATTTTCGTTTTTTTCTCATCGCGCTAAACAATAACCGACCCGACAGTGACGTTTGTTTTTTTCACTCAGACAGTACGCGTTTATCAATAAACGATCGGTTTTGTTTTTACAGGCGAAAAAAATATTCGAGTTACGTTCCAAAAACCGCTTTCCCCCTTCATTAAATTAATTTAAACGAGTCGATAAACGTAAAAACGTTAACTTGTATACAGCCCGAACGTTGCAATTTATCGCGTTCGTATTGAACGACGTTAAAATTATATATGTATTTCGCGCAGGCTACCTGATCGTGGGACTCGTGTGCGTGATGTTGACACTATCTATCTATTACGACATCAGACAACTAAACTTCGGAGTGCTCTTCATGTTGGAAAGTGATGTAGCCCGATCGATTGACCCAGAGAAAATGCATTTACAGGAACCCGGAACAAATAGGACCAAATACACAAACGAAAAAGACTCGCCTACAAGCTTGGAAGACACTACGCCGATACACAGCATTCCTTAAAGTTAGGTAAACACACACACACACACACACACACACACACACACACACATATATATATATATATAAATTCTGTGTAAAATGTACCCAAAATTTTTAAATAAAACAGAAAAATTAATCTGTTCATCAACATTATGTTATCACTTTCAAAGTAGGCCCTATCGATTGCAATACAACTATGCCACCGCTTGACCCATCCCTCTATACATTGTTTGTAAGCTGATTAAAAAATAACCTTTAAGTCCTTTGGTAATTTTTTTGTTATAACCTCGATCGACTCAAACACACCTTCCTTGGATTGGTAATTTTAGCTTTGGCAAAAAGAAATTATAAATTCCAGCTACTTTTTACACAGAATTTATGTATTATACTTACAGGACGTCAGTACAATTGGTGTAAGACAATATTGTCGGGATATACAAGCGTCTCGTTCTAAATTTTTTTTTTTAATCGCGATTTATTTTATGTATTGTTTTTGGTAATATACGAAAAATATGTAACGCTGCGTAAACGAACGCAATAACTTAACCAAATTTCATGTGTCACACATCGGTTTTACCAATTTTGGCCAAAAATATAAAATTATACAAATAAATATCGTAAAGTGATAGGTAGCGCACTATTTTTACGATAGTACTCGACATTTGTTTATGCGACGTTATTAGTTTATGTGTATCTATGTTAATACGAAGAGTGAAACATTTTTGATATAATAGTTTCCTGCTCCTTTTTTGTTGCCTTAATATTTTAGCCTAACCCAAAAATTACTTAAAGCTTAAAAATAAAAACAATATTGTATACCCGTACAATAGTCCTATATACGCCAGTAGTATTTTCGTTTTAAACACCCTGTAAATAAATTACACGAATTGAGATATTTTACGTTATTTTTTTTTCAAGGCTGAAATTATTACCATCGATTTCTGCCGTTTATACAGTGATGACAGTTACCTATTTAATAATATTACTCGACCAAAACCAAAATCACCATCCTCGAACTAACGATTATTAAAATAATTTAATTATATTATACTAATTATACTATATTATGTTAATGTATTATTATTATCATTGTTATTACCTTTAGATTATAAACGAATAGATTATGAAATATATTGTTATTTATATTATTGTTAACAAAACAAAACAATATTAATCCAGCTATAAAATACTATTAATTATATACACTTTAACATGCCTACATTCATTTAAAAAAAAAAACCAAAATAATTAAATTAGTAAAACATTTAAGGAAGACTTAATAAAGTAAGACGTGTCTTTATCTTACAGGTATCAGTAAAAATGTAATTGGTCATTCTGCTCGAACTGTGAAAATATTAATAACTTTAACACGACTGCCGGCCATGCACACTTAATCGCTATTCCAAAAACGTGCGTTAAATTCTTAATTAAAAGCAAAAATGTAATCTAGATGGTAAACATAATAGTTATTATTATAATAATGTTAAAAAATTTAAATGAAAATTTCGTATTTTTAGTTAAGATATAGTAAAACAAATTTTTTATTTGACCGAAAAAATTACTTGCAAAGATACGTTTAAACGTAAACTCATTTATAAATTATAACTTTAAAATTTGAAACAGAACTTGTTTTACATTTTTGTCTGAAAACTATCCATCGAGTATAGATTTTATGCTACTTCAGAGAACGTAATAAATTGCATAAAACTTTTGTTGTTTCTCGTTAAAGTTTATTTTACAATCCAGATTACAAATACTGTATAGTATATAAATATATAAAACTAGGTGTAATAAAAGAATTGGTTGATAAAAAATAAATACTATCACCTACCTGTATGGCTGTATACGCACTATAGTATAAAATGATGTTGACGATAGTGTAACGTTATTTAATCGTAAAACTTTAATATAAAAATGTAAAAACTGTAATAAGTGAATTCACAATATATAACACCTAGTAAGATACAAAATATTACGTCTAAAGTTGGCTGTTATTTTCTAATGTATCTGTACAATTTTGAATTACACGTATAACACTGAAATATTTCTTTTTTTATGAAACAAGTTAATAAAAGTTTAAGTACCCGCTTAATATGAGAAAATAACTACACAAAATATTTTTATATTGTAAAAATATAACATCTCTTTTATTTTATGTGCGTGTACGTGTGTATATATATTAAAGAAATAAGTTTTCCATAAGACGTGTTAACAATTATTTAAATATTAATCAAAAATAGACATAAAAATAATAAAACAGATACTCTGACAGTATATATTTTTGTATGGAAATTATAATAACATAATCTTTCAAAATACTCTTTTCTAGACCAAATAACAAAAATAATTGATTTTAAATTAATAAATATTTCCTCTTTAGAAAATAAATTTTGATTGCAAGAAAAAATGCTCTGAACTTATAAATATTACGTATCAGTTGATTTCATTAAATTACATTTTATCATTATATATTTTCCTTGCATATCTAAATAATAATACTTTATACATTATTAAAAAGCTCAATCTCTTAAACAAATATTTTTTCTATTTTAACCTATAGATCTTTATCATCATCATCTCCCTCGCCTTTATCCCATCTATTTGGGGTCGGCCAAAACTATAGATCTTCAAAGACTTAAATATTATTAACGTTTGAAATTATTTGTTTTAATCGACAGAATTCAGATATGTTCAAATGTAATTTCTATCATACTTATTTCAAGTGTTAATACAGAATATATGAAAAAACAAATGATATTCCAGAATCACTTGATTTTTCAACAATACATCGTTATTCAAATTACTTTAGTAATTATTGACACAAATTTAAGTATGGAATTTATTTTGTGACCTTATTTCTTTTTTCACAAGCTTCAATTTTAGAGTAAATATGACATCAACTAACCTATTTTCAATTTTTAAATTAAATATCTGGCAAATATAATACATATTTTTATTTTATATATTAAAACACATTTTACATTAACTATACTTTTTAATTAAATATAATCATCTTTGTATCAATGATAAAATGATAGATACTACATAAGATCCAAACCCATTGTAATACATGTTTATGTATCCCATAAAACTATTCAACGAAATTATCAAAAGATTTTACAGTATAAATGTTAACAAATATATACTAAATATAAACTATAAATTAACTTATATTTCAATTAATACATATTACAACTAAAGCAGAATTTTATGTACTAAATTTTTTAAATAAATAAATATATATATGTGTGTGTGTGTGTATGCTTTAAAATCAACAAAATATAGTTAAAAAAATATAGTACAACAAATAAATAAGTTTTAATGATTGAAAAATATATTAAATATAAAGGTTCAAGAGTAAAGATTTACTTATTAATCTGAAAATTAAACAAATATTTTCAACATAAAACATTTAATTTTTAATTACACATTTTTAAAATAATTATGAACACGAGAAAATGATGATAATCATAAAATAAATTTTAATAACAATTTGAGATTTTTGATTGATTTACAAAATATACTTAAGCACATAAAAATTTGCTATAAGTATATTTATGAAATTAAAAATATAATCCGCATACTTGACTCTTGTCAGTCATTACCAAATTCTATAATATTCAATTTTGACGGAAAATAGTAACCTGCAGAAACCTATACAAAATTATACACATTAATGTATACAGTGACAAAATATTATATCGGTAAGAACAAATTTATTACATATTACATAAAACATTATTACATACTTATAATACATTTCTTCTATTTAAAGTGACAAATAACTTATTATAAATACAGTATAAATAAGTACCTATATCATTAATACAAATGGTGATTAAAGGTATACAACTTTAAATGTTTATATATAATATGAATCATGAAGACTAGAGATTCTAGTACTAATAATTATGATATAAATATTACAACTTAAGTTATTTCAAAAATATAACTATTGTCGACACGTTAATTTCAAAATCGTTTAGGATCACAGGACGCTTGATCACTTCGATTATGTAAAAAAAGTAATTTGTAAATTTAAAATTATATTTGCCGGAAATAAGTATTTTTCAAAATAATATACACTATCTGATACAGCGATAAATAATAAATATTAATGATAACTGTTGATATCAAATATTTCCTAGGAGGTTACAATGTGGTTACTGGATTTCACTTGTTATATCAACTACACGAACATCTACCACAAAATGAAAACGTGAAGCATATCTACCATATTTTACTCCATGATATTTCTCCCACCACCAATCACGATCACGTTGTGGCTGCCGCATTACATTAAAATTGTTTTCCTTCGCCTTTTCGTTGTGTACGAGTGTCTCCCTCATTTTGTTGTCGTTTTCTCTTCGTATTAGTTTTTTAAAAACCCTTAAACGACAAAAATGGCTCCCAGACACGGATTGTTCAACAAGGTGTGTATTAAATGTTTATTAATCAACGTCAAACGATGTGTACGACGTCAAACACCAAATTTTCTGTTTTTCACTGTTTTGAGGTTATTTTTTATATATTCCTACATAAGTTGAAAAATTGTTCACACAAATACTTCCTTTTTTCTGATCTTTACCACTTACATAATTGAAATACAATATGTCAAGTCCGATACATTTTATCAATTATTACTTTAGAGTTAATTCGAAATATTTCCTTTTTATAATAAGAAAAACAGTAAAACGAGGTTCTAGTTGTATGTCCTTCGTTTTCTCAAAATTTTACAATATGTAATTTATCTACCTTAATTTTAGCGCGTCTACATTGATGCTAAAGATCATTTGCTTGGAAAATTGGCATCATATGTTGCCAAAGCTATTTTACAAGGAAATAAAATCGTTGTTTTCAACTGCGACAAAATCAACATCGCTGGTAGCTTTTACAGGTTCGAAAAAAGTATTGAATAATTTTGTTTTATTTATTAATACGTTCATATTTTTAGGAACAAAATTAAGTACTTGTCATTCTTGCGCAAGAGATGTAACGTTAACCCAGCTCGTGGACCTTTCCATCATCGTGCTCCTAGATGTATATTTAGAAGAACTGTTCGAGGTATGTTTATTTTTTCAATATAGTATCACATAAAACATGTACTTGATTGAAACATATTCATTAATGTCATTTAAAGTTATTCGTTATTTAATAATTATTAATTAAGTCGTATGGTTCAATTTAAATTTTATTTAATTACTCTTTATAATAAACACAATTTATTTAAAACAATATTTTGTAAATAACCAAGCGAGTTTGCTATGTATTACAATGCTATTCAAAGAAAGAAAGTGTTGGTGTTATATTTTGTATATTGTATTAATTTTGGATACACAATATTTTTTGCTTTTTCGTGTGGCGCATACAAAAATTAATTTAAAGTTTTCCAATGTATAAGCTGACTGCATACAATTGTCTAGATTTTTCAAGTTTTGTTAACACATTTGTAGCGATTGCCCCTGTACTTTGTTAATGATTATTGCAAATTTGAGTTGAACTAGAAACTGAAAGAGTTTCGATGATATTATTCACCATCTTTATTGAAAGCCTGATACTTCTGTAAAATTGTAATAGATTGATGTTTCAGGTTGTCTTAAATTAGAGTGCAGACTATTTTAACTATTTCAGAACAACTTCCAGTCTTACTTTCCATTACTAGACTATTTCAGAAAAATAATTTTGAACAGTGCATAATCGTACAGTTTTCAGTGTTGCTTTCCATTTCTTATTTATTTCTGAATATTTATATACCTTTTTCTTTTGTGCTTGAAATGTTCGACCAATTACCTTTAGATAACATAATTGATAATTTGACAATAAAAGTAATGTTTTATGATGTAACTAACAATTAAACTGCACTAAAAAAAATACTAACTAAAATGTTAGTATTTGTTTCAATTTTAACTCTGATATCCACGATAATGTATTATATTATTAAATAATACATATGCATTTTCCTTATTTGAGGTTATATCAACTTTCAATACTGAATATAATAGATATTATTATATCTATACTGATACACTCACTGTACCCAAAACCCTTTATATATTAAATTTCATGAAAATTGGTTGAACCGTATAGGAACGCATAAAAGACACAAAAACTTTCATTTATATATGTTTAATTTAGGGGAATGAAATGTGTATTCGATGATTATTAAAAATAAACCTTACTTACATTAATTGAAATTAATTTATGAAAAATAAGCATTATGAGAAACACAGTTCCCCTAATAAAATATGTTTAAATCAATTACAAATTGAACTCCAATTTTTTTTTTTTTTTTTTTTTTTTTTTTTTTTTTTTTTTTTTTTTTTTTTGTTACACATGAGGAAAAAAAACTTGTGATGTTCAATTGAATAATCACAAATACCTATTACTATTATCTTAGTATTAAAATAATTATGCTCATCTTAGTTTACTAATGTAATATAATTTATATGAACAATCAACAATTACAATGTGGTATTTTCTATGATTATTAAAAATTAACCTTACTTACATTAATTGAAGTTAATGAAAATAAAAATATTAATGAGAAACGCCATATTAATGCATTAAAACTATATAAAAGAATCTTTAATTGGAAATTAGTGTTTTCTATGATTATTAAAAATTAACCTTACTTACATTAATTGAAGTTTATGAAAATAAAAATATAATGAGAAACACAATTTCAATACATAAATTAATAAAGAAATACTTAACTAATAATTTTAACTCTTTAAATGATTAAAACAATGAAAATACAAAATGTATTATAAAGTTGAAACAAATTTACTGTAGAGTCTTAATTTAATATACTAAATGAAACTGATACCAAATTTTTTTTTATTTTACAATGGTCAATTTTTTTTAAGAAGTAGATTCACAAATGTTCTGAATACAACAAATTTATATTTGTGTCCAAGTGAACTATCCTAACTATTAATGCAGTTAATCCAACTATATAGTACTTTTGGTTAAATTGGTTTTTTTTAAACTTTATAATCTTCTATGATTGATATTATTACCTTAACTACATTTAAATTATTAAAATTATTGACATATTCAATACTGAGAACATGGTAACAACTATAAATTTAGTTCAAACAATTGTTAACAATTAAAATGGTTTCATAAAATAAAAACTGTTTATAATATGCCCAATAAATATTTGATTTAAAATTAATTAAGAATATACTATTTTCAGTATAATTCTCTATAATATTTTAATACTAACTATCCTCATAATTTCTTATACTTTGTAAAAGTTTTAATATAAATATCGTATACCTATATGGCTATATATGATTGAAATGATACATTTTAAAATAGTACTTAAATTGTGCTTATTTTATTTTTAAAAAAATGTTTAATTTTTACTATTATCGTAATATTAAAGTTTTAATTAAATAAAACTTATTCTTAAAAAAAAATTTAATACATTTTCAGGAATGATCCCTCACAAAACAAGTCGTGGGCAACAAGCTTTGAAACGTTTGAAAGTATATGAAGATATACCAGCACGTTACACAAGTAAAAAAACCATGGTAGTACCTTTGGCTATGAGAATGTTAAGTCTTCAACGTGGACGTAAATACTGTGATGTTGGACGTTTATCTCATGAAGTTGGATGGAAGTACCAACATGTTATCAAAGAATATGAAGGTCGCCGTTTACATCGTGAAGGCAAACTTGCTGAGCGTTTGAAGCTCAGACATGTAAGTTAACTTTTATGATTATATATAATTATCATATATATTGTATATTGACATTCATTTATTTATATTATTTAGAAATTGACCAGGGATGCAAACTTAAAGGTACTAGCCCAATTAGAACCATTCAACAAAGTCTTAAGAGAAAGTGGTTACTATGTGCCAACCATGGAGTAAAATATGTTTTTGTGACATTTGAAAAAAATAAATGTAAAATATTCATAAAAATTATTTTATATTTATTATTTAAACTATGTCTACTATAAATATAAGATTCCTTACTCTTTTGTTGAAGTAAAAATAAATTATATATATATATATACATGCATACATTATATATGTGTGTGTGTATGCATGTATTAATAGATACATATAAAAATATCACAGAAATAATAAGTATTATAAATTATATTGTTATTCAGCCTGGCGTAAAGTTTGAGATTTTTATTTATTCAAGGAAACACTCTGGCCATGTGAACCATGAAAAACATCTATAAAACAAAACAAAAAAATTGGTATATAAGTAAATTGAGAACATAATTCTAAAAATCACCGCTAAAAAAACGTTTACGCCAGTGTGCCAAATTCTTTTATATAAACATAAAGCAATTTAGATGATTTGCTATTGGTATAACATAGAATATGGACATCGTTAAATTATGTCAGTAAAAGCGGTAAAACAATAATTGTTATTGTCAATACTAGTAGCAAATAAAAATAATACTTGAAAAAAAGTAGCGTTTCGATATTAATTCATTAAAAATGATTAAACGAAATCTATTGGTTTCAGCAAAAATATGTTTTATGTATTGGATCCAACGTATTTAGTTTGTAACGTGTTCACCGACTCGTGTTTTTTAAACACGTCGTCACATCTACTTAAAAATAAAATCAAAAACTTCGCTAATAATTTTAACTTTTATTGAGTACAAACACATATTAAATAATTACATAAATAATCGAGCAAACAAAATACATAAATAACGTAACTAATACAAATTTAAAATTTGCCAAGCAAAGTTGATAAAAATTAAAATATTCGTATATTTGTACATATATCAAAATATGAATTTTGATAAAGGAAAAATTGTAAAGAATAATACTGGTTAAATAAATATAGTAATAGAATAGCATGCTGGAATGAAAAATGAGGTTTTAAAGAATGTATGTGGTGTATATATATATACACACGTGATACAAAATGGTAATATGTAATTATTACTAATGCAAAATGTTCCAGTTGAAGATGGGTCAGGTAAAATGAAAAGTTTACATAATATGTATACTTTTTAATTTTATACGTTAGGTATTATTCCAAATAATACGTTACATTTTTATTTACACGAAGATGTATACTAAAATTAAACGTACTTATATAAAAATAAATAAAACGTGTTAATTTCGTCGGGAATTTTACTATTTTCGGTTTGTGGGCGACCCCATATAGTTGGACGAATAAGATAAAGAAGATTGTTTCTCGATGTTTCAAGCAAATAATTGTGCCTATTTACTTAATTTTTGTGAAAAAAAAATATAAGTGAACTTAACACAGAGTTTGTAATGGTGTTAAATTTGCCATTTTTATTATATTTACTTTTTTAATGTTAAAATTGAAAATAAATTATTCGTTTTCTTTCCGTCGTTAAATAGTAAATTCGTACTGTTATGAATTATTATGTAACGAAATGTTAATTGTTAAGTAATTGTTTTAAATATATAATAAACCCGTGTGTTTTTTTTTAGGTCGTGTTCCTAGTCATTTTCACAACTACAGTATAAACTCCGAACGTTTTTATTCGTCAAAAGAAAATCAACCGCAAATTATATTCGACAATACTTCAGGTTGTAGGATAGAGCGCAAACAACGTTTTTTACACTATCATTTCTACAAATTACCGCAATTTAGAAGGGATCGTATTCACGAACACTCTCGTAAAACCACGCGAAATGGAAGTTTATGAAAAATAATTACGAAATTTAATAACGTTGCTCGTTTTTTTTTTCTTTTCTCTTCGATTGATACTGACGAATATATTTCGGTGTATTTAACTATTTACTGTTATTAATAGTCACTAGTTTATTATACGTAAAGTAACCATAAAGTCAATGGGGTTATTCTTCGTACAATCAGAACCCGGAGGTCGGTGGAATAATAGCGTGCGAACCACTGAAATATTTCCGCCGATTTTTTTCTCGTACAAACGTCGCGAAGGGTCGTTGTAAAAAAAAACAAATTGTCGCAATATTTATAACGTTTAGTTGACCTACTCGAATTTAAAATGATACGAGTCCGCCGATCGTTTGTAATCCGTGTACACATTTCGCGGACGTTTAATGCAACCACCGAGTCGTAGGTATCCGAAAACATGTTTTTCGTTCGTTCGCAAATTTTACCATCTACCTCGCGTTACGCACGTATAACGAGTGATAATAATTAATCGACAATATTTTTGGTAACATTTTGCACTACACGCGTTTGTACCTCTGGCACCAGTTTGGAAGACGGTTAATTATCCGAAAATGAAATTATATATATATATATATATACGTTGAAAATAATAATTATATATTGTATTACATTGTTCTAACCAATATCTTATAACATCGGCATGCCAAACACACGTGCATCGCGCAGGGAAATGGGGCGAATGATGACCAAATCAAAGCGGCTGCTGCGAGAATACTTCGTACGTTGTTCGCATGGAACTACTCCGACTCACGCTCGTGCTACCGCTGTTGGTGTTCTTCTTTTTCGTGGGCCGCAGGCAGATCGACTTGACCAGCTTCCAATGTTGCAACACGTACAGATACGGGTCCAGCACAAAGTGCATTGCCAACAGCATGTCCGCCGCGATCGAGAACGGCCGTATTTTCTCTTCGTCCATGATGAATCTGGCCAACAGTATCGACGCCTGTGGAGCGAATATAACGTATACACGTGTATATATATATTTCGTACGAGGGACAACCAATTGTCGCAAAAACAAGCTTCAGGGGTCTTCCCTGTGGATAATATCGGTTTTCGCAGAACCTTCCAAAGGAACGCTCCCCGTCCGAAGAATTTGCTTACATATAGTAGAACGGGCCTGTCGAATTCTTATTATAGTTTCACAAGGCACTAACCGAAATCCTCTACTCGGATACCTATGGCGGGAGTGGGCTGTACTTTGGGAACAAAATTCGACAAAAACTTCTCGAAAGCCGCCAACCGACGCCGTAAATACTGTCGATATAGCGGTCGCGGTTGACAAGAACGGATACACGGTAACGTGTCGACCGGTGAATTAATGTGCGCCGAAGGTGGCCTATGTTCGACGATTGGTGAGAAAAACGTATTTCGCGCGACGTGTAAGACACCACTCTGGGCTTTACTATAGGACATGGGACGGAAAATACGAATTTGATGGCTTAAGATTTAAAAGAGATTTGGAAACGAACGGCGCTTCCGCAAAATGCCTCGAGGTCGGACGCCGAATTTTAAATTATTACTACCGCTACCACGCGGAACATACGTAATCGATTATGTAATCGTCATTAAATATTGTTTGAAAAATTGAAATGGTCGAAACGCGCGTTGTTTACCCCCACGCACGCTCCCGCGTGTTATTCAATATATATTTTGGATAGGTTAAATAGTGAACGCACGTTCACTTATTCAGTATTATTCTCGGACGATTAATTCGTACGTTTTAAAATCCACGCACGTGGCGTGTCTAAATATCGCGAAAATACATTATCGGCGCTATGTTGTGCGTCCGTAAACACGTCTAAAGAAAAATTACGTCAAGAACATAATCGCGTAATTTTAAATGTTTCCGAATGTTGCGTGTATAGATACTGTAAAATGTAATACACTGTCTTCTAGAAAATTCACGGTAACGAGATAAAAATAATCTGAATAATTATAACGATTTATTCGGAATAATATAAAATATGTTAGTGTTTGTACGAACGAAGCGCGAAAAAAATTTCGTTTTTTATTCGGTCACAAGTACACTTTCACTCTGTCCTTCGTCCGTCGCTTTGATCCGAGAAACGATTATTATCTTATTGTTATTTGTGGAATTTACGGAAATTCGCGGTTAATTGTTTTACGTAGATGACAACGTATCGGACTTAATTTCAAATTTCGTTTTAACCGCAATTGCGCGTGTCTACGTCTCGGCCATAATTGGCCGAGGGGTTTTTTTATCCCGTAACTTGGCGTTCGCTTCGTACGTCTCGGCTGAAAGCGACACGAAACATCGGGTACGATCAAACGTAATCCATAACGTGCCGTGACGAATCTATATTCTATTTTGTATCGAAGTATAACAAACGTTACTTGAAAACACGACGCCCGTACGAATTTACCGCTATAGGCTACTACATACTTACGGTATCCGAAAATTCGCGCGACAATTTATAATCGATAAACGCAATTTTCGTTAGTTATTTACCATTTGCGGGACCCAACACATGACGAACGCCACGCACAATAAAAACATGAGCCATCCGAACGCTCTCTCTTCCCTGGTGGCCGCGTTGCACGTTAACGACGATCCTCGACTCACGCGTCTCATCAATACGTTGTGCTTGTTGTGAGCGCTGTCTTTCATGCACAGAGTTTTCATGACGGCCAAATTCGTGTAGACAATTGCAAAACACAGAAATACGCCTGGAAAAGAACGAAACGAAAAATTACCGACTTTCACGATAACGCGATTACACGGACGTCGGTTACGCTGGTATCGGCCTAACCTAGAACTAGCTATTGGAGCGTGTTCCTAGTATATTATGTAGTATAATTTTAAAAAGAAAACTTTCAAAAATAGTGTAAACTTCAATGGCGAGTAAAAGTATAATTTGAAAAAAAATCTTCGACACTCGAAAAACGTGTTAATTATTTTAGTATGGCGCTCGTCTATTTACACGGATATATTCGTAAATCGTTCCGCGTATCGAAATATAAATACTACGACATCTTCGAAATACGTCTTTGCGATTTCAGCGCAAATCGTTGACGGAAAACCGGTAAAATAATTGACGTCGGTAAAAGGTCGACCGTTCGTAAATACACGCGCGGGTATCCATTCCGCCGTCGAATAGAGTGTAACGAACGTTTTTTCCGGAAAAAATTGAAACGAAAATTCTATTCGGAAGTTTGACGAAATTTTTCTCCGAACAAAAAATGTTGTATTAAGTACGAATTCGTCGGATAATTGTTTCCGGTACCTTTGTCGAAAAACGTACGCGCAGAACGTAAACGCGCCCGATTTAACGAAATAAACTCGGTGACAATTTACGTTTAGCGAAACAACGACGGTACGCAATTTGGAAACGGTCGGTTCTTTGAACGACGAATATCGTCGTAGGTCGATCCGGGGATGAATAAACGCGCGTTCCCGTTAATTCGACACCGTTTCGGAAAACACACGAACCCGAAAGCGCGACGTTCCCGTAGAATACACCGACGGCGGCGAAATCGACGTCCGCCGTTAAGGTTACGGAAACCCGCAGAGTTCGTAGTCGAAGCGTAAATCGTTCGAAGTACGGCCGATGCGTGCGCGGGGCAGGACTCGCGGGAATGGTTCAAGGCCAACGAATTTAGACGTAAAACTCTCGCGTCCGTTCCTATACAGACGGCAATACGCATTCAAACGTCCCGTGTGTGTGTGTATATATATAAATATACGAATCGCGCGACTAGTTTTCGAAAAAAAAACGAAAAACCGGAACACGCGGCGACGGTGTCGTTAAACAACGGCGGTACGAATTCCCGCGTATTTACTGGAAAACGATCGCGTAAACGAAACTCGACCGACGTCTACACGGCGAACGCGATGATTTATGCGGGCGTCGTCCGCCATTATTTATTGCCGCGCGCGTTTATGACCAAATACCGCGCGTGATGTTATTACGGAACGGCCGATGTAAATACGACCAAATTGGGCGCGAACACACGACGTGCGCGTAAAGAAAAACGCGAACGAGCGCCGTCGTTGTAGTCGAAAACCAACGAGCGAGGCGGATCATCCTAAGTGAGGGATTCGGGGCGCGCGTACGTCCCTCGAAATGATCGTCGGAGACCGGCACGACGAACAGTCGGCGTACGGCGTAGCGAATTGACGTGACGATCGATATCGTCTATGTTACGGAACCTCGCGACGGCCTCCGTTACAGCGTATCACGGCGTCCCGCCGTCGTATGTAATTCACTTGCCGTAGCTGAAGTACAAGTACGCGTACAGCACGTCCAGCGGCCTTTTGGCGTTCCGGTATCGCGCGCACTTCGACGCCGCCTCGTCCCAATACAGACCGAACCCGAAGAACGGCGCGCACACCAGACACAACACGCCGAACCACAGCACGATCATCATCCGTTTCAGTAGACGAAGGCTGATGTGCTGTAACACACGCGTGCAACGCAAACGTTACATCGTCGACCCCGTGTACGTGTAAACCGGGAGCGACAGGGGGGGCGGGGAGCGATCGAGTACACGCGGTGTCCGTTCCGTCGGTTTTCGCAAATTTCTTACCCACCGAGGGGGAGAACCTCGGCCGGACACGTTCGGTGGAACGTTCGTTGTTGACATTTTCAACACCGAACCGCCACTCTTAGCCCGATAGCCAATCCGGACGACTTCGACGCGCGGTTAACGACCAAATAAAATATTTACCGGAAAGCGCGTGCGAATAAAGTACGCGATTTTTCGTTCGCCGCGGCAACGACCAACTCCGATTATCGTCTCCGAAATCGCGCCACACGACCGCCGCGAAGTATTCGATAATTCTATCGTGTTTTCGTTGCCCGCGCCGAACGGCGGCGTCGTTTGTTTATCTACGCAATTCGTTCGATTTATCTACACGCGTGGAATAACTATGTGGTACGAGCGGTCGGAGATAGGACACACACGCGACTAAAAAATGAAATTCTTAAACATCGGCCGTTAGGATAATGAGCCGAAAACGAAGCCCGTTTCGGTCTAGTCGCGCGGATGACAACCACTTAAACCGCTCTTTTCGAAAAATCCCCTCCCCCACCCATCGGTTTAGCGATTATAACGCGCGCTCGTACCTATCGTAATGTGTCGTTTCGCATACGGGTACGCAATAGTGTAGGCACGAAAACGAAACGGTCCGAATTCGGATCGGCGGGACTGTTCGCTGCGACCGGTAATTGAAAGGCGCCCACGCGACTACGGCCGGGGTATCGTGGACGCGACGAAATATAAAAATTTTACGTTCGCGGCATCCGTTGTTTTTGGCGACCTAATAACGCCAAATAAAATTAGTAAATCGTTCCGCGACACTATAAAAACAACTTTGCGGAGTCTTGCGTACAACAAATCACGTATTTCGTACATTTACGTGTATATACTTATTCGTGTTTCGGGTGTTTCGATTTTTTACGCCGTTTCTTTCAATATTATGGCGCGCGCCCACGCGCTAGGTTATTATATATATGTAATTCGAAATATAAACGCGATCGGAACGTTGATATTGTAAAACCGAACTATCGTAAAACGTTCGCTATTCATTCGCGTACCAATACTCTTGCGGAGTGAGCAATTAACACGTCGTCGTTCAATAATGAAGCGTATCCGTATAACATAATAGTTAGGTGCATAATAATATTTTATGACTTACGACTTCTAGTCGTACTCGACCATTATTTGCACACACACACACACACACACACGTGTTGTGATATTATATATATAATATCATAACTCGACACGATATTAATATGATATTACTATGTCAACCGGGTAACCATCGCGACAACCAATACTAACGAGGCTGGACGTACTCGCCTGATGAATATAAAGTGAAAAATACACCGGCCAATTGATATTTCGTTACGATCGTTTTTTTTAACGTTTTATTAGCGCCAACGCGAAAACTTTCATACTTAGTCGCAATCGAGTTACGAAAAGTTTCGACCCGCCGATCAAGAATAATATCTTCCCCTCCCAATCACATAATACGTAAACATATATATATAATGTGCGTGTAATTAATATAGACATAATAAGCCCAATGTTAATATGAAATGTTGACGAACGCGTAAAATGTGTGGACATTTTTTTGATTTGCCATTTTATTTAAACAATTTTTAAAAAATAATGTTTCGACGGACTTTCACCTTAGAAACGTGTATACGATTTTCCGGTTGAATTGATAATTAAGTTCAGCAATTATCCAATTTACCTTATTGTTTTCTCGAAATCAATGGCGAGGTAGTGATTAATATATAGATTCTGTCAAAGTAATTGAAATTTGTGTCAACAATATTCCTGTAGAATTGTAAAATAAGCTTAAAAACTCAAAAAGATAACGGAAAATAATGCAAATAAAGAAACGTTTATATTACATTTTTTACGTTCTATATTTCTATATTTTTCGAAACGGTTTTTTACGTGATTTCGTTAATTTTACTACTAAGATAGCATTTTGTAGACTAGTATAATTATCAAAATAGGCTATAGATTTTAAAAAAATTGTATTATATGTGTACTTAGTATGAAATAACTAAATATTTCATACTTTAACGTAAGTACAGTACTAAAATATATATTAAAAAAAGATACGATTATAAAATATTTTAAAATATCGATTATTATTAATCTATAAACTTAATTACGTTTTTATTTTGTAGTTTTTGCGAGTCATTTTAAATTAGACGAAAATTTTCTGAAAATCCTTTAAACAATTTTTGGGTGATCATTTTGAAAAATCTCATTTGAAGCCCTATAGGTAGCAAGACAGACGCTAACAATGCGTAATAACATTCGATATATAAATAACGTTAAATTTTCACCCAGTACGTTGATGGTGACACAAGATGATCAGATATTTATTATAATATAATATATTTCGCGGTGATCATACGCGAACAATTTTCGGTAATAAGAGGAAATCGAATTTGATTTAATTATTCGATATCTAACGCTAAAAATATAAGATTTAATTTCGTTTTAAATATATTAATGTGCGCTATACGACCGTAATAACAAACATAGATGAATTTGATTACAATGGCGCATATAGTAAATAGGTATAGTGTCGTGACGAATTCGTTATTACGCGATTCTCCTTCCTGCAACGACAAAACGGAAAGGAAAACATTATTTTGTCCGTGTATACGTGTGTGTGCGTGCGCGCGCGTATGTGTCTGTTCACATTATACGTTAAATAAATAAATACAATATTTTGTTTTTATACTGGTGACCTTCAATGTCATTAATCTACGATCTTTACGTATTATCTATTGTCACAACGGAATAGTAATTTTTAATCGTCGAAAATATAATATATAAGTGCGTGGTTTTTCATTATCTCGATATGAATGTCTATATGTGTGTATGAGTATATGTGTGTGTGTGTGTGTGTGTGTGTGTGTGTGTGTGTGTGTGTGTGTGTGTGTGTGTGTGTGTGTGTGTGTGTGTGTGTGTGTGTGTGTGTGTGTGTGTGTGTGTGTGTGTGTATACACAATAAGTATATTGTGTATTCGTAAACAGATCAAACGTTTCTCGGAGGGGTGTAAGGAACAGGAGAAACTATCTACCTTTTAATGTCAGTCGTACATTTTCATTTATAAGTGGTTTTTTGTCGAGAACCTGAAGTAATTCCAATATATACAATGATGATCGTAAAAAAAAGAAAACAAAACGTATCAAGTCACGCGAGACAGTTTTTCCTAGCGACTGCCGACCGTTTTTCAATTAACCCCCCACGCGGGTTACTTAACGCTGTAAAAGACGAACCAATTGATTCGATAGAGAAGGTCAAACGTTACTCTGTTTTTCTATGACGTAGGTGTACACAACACACACATATAATCCTTTCAATAACCGATAAAATATTGCTAAATATATAAACAAAATAATATTATATATTGATCTCTCGTGTTTCGCCAATCTTATGTAGCTTAAACGAAATTATTTGTACCGAATAAATATATATATATATATATATATATATATATATATGTATCGGTTAGTTTATTTAAGCGATTCCTATAATATAAGCTTTTGTTATAAACATATTGATATTTGTATAACGTCATTTAAATTAATTTTTATTCAATTATTATTTTAGAACGTTGCACGTGCGTAATAATTATTATTAAAAATAATGAGTTTTACGTTCGTATTT
>JAIPRN010000990.1:0-57435 GCA_025469175.1 Geopemphigus sp. TES_GeoC_2020 | reverse complement strand
GGGAGAGAGAGAGAGAGAGAGAGAGAGAGAGAGAGAGAGAAAGAGAGAGAAAAGGGCAAAAGGTATACCTATATGAAACGACGGCGCACAATGAACGCCGCCGCTCTTCGCGAACGGCCAGATTTATCCGATCCAAGGCACACGGGGTATATAATGTGTACGTATATGTTTATACGGATATAATAGTCCCCGGGGGACGAGGAGAGGAGTTAATACACATAATAATAATACAAATATATATATATATATATACAGTCGCGAGGTATACAAAACACACATAATAAAAAAAAAACGACATAATATGAGCTAATATAATATGATGTTTAGTGCGTGCACACATACACACACACACACACACACGTCACAGGTAAATGTTGTTGTGAAAAAAAAATACACACATATATATATATATATACAGAATAAGCGTTTGATTGATGTGCGAGTATAAATGAAAACGGTTTGGGGTCCGACGAAAAAAAGAAAAAGGAGAGAGAGACCCTTTATTACCGGGCCGGTCGTTACAGATTGGCCGCAATCACCTGGAAACTAATACTTCCTCTTCTTTTTGCTCTATTGCGGCTCTCACCCCGTGTCTGCAGCGCGCGCTACGGCGGTCCGTGTCCCCGCGGTTCTCGTTTAGCGTCTCCGTCGTCATCGAAAACCTTCGGAGTCGGCGACGAAAATGAGACTACGCGCCCTTGACAATAACGATATTCACGCGCGCATTTACGACGACATCGCGCGCGCAGCTCGGCACCGTGCGTCGTTTCGGACGACGAAAAAACGCCGCGCCAACGTCGCTATTATCGTCGTCGTCGTTTAAAAACCGCGACCGTTCACGGCGTGCGTTAAGACGCGTAATTCACGCGAAAAAACAATAAATATACGCGTGTACGTAACGGCGACGTTTATTATTTTGATTAGTTTAGCAGCGGGTCGTCGAGTGTACGCGATGAACACGCAGGGTGCTTTTCGTGACGACTCGGTGTGATTCTTCGCGTTTGTCGAAACCGTCGCGTCGCGGCAACCTTCGTCGGAGGGTGGGACGCGACGATACATAGAATTACAATATTGCGCTTTATTAGTTCCGGGCCCTTAAACACGCCGCATTATTGTTACATCTTTCACTCGAAAAGGCTTCCCGATCAATTTTCCGGGGGACAGACAGAGACGGACATTAAAACGCTTTCGCCCCCTCGCCCAAATTGAACGCCGTGCGATATATTCGTATTTGACGACTACCGGCAGCCCACTCGTAGCGGGGAGGGGTCCCTCTGGCACTCGTCGTTTTGCGTGATTTCTCGCCCTAGGCGAAAGACACACCTCGTCGATTTCCTGCCACCCCGAAATTACGGAAACGGGACAGAATTAAACGAACCCTAATATTTTGCCCGCTGTAGGCAGATACTATCCGCGGTTATAGCGACATATATATATATATAATTCATAAACGAATTGAACTTTTTCGTTTTGGTCGTCAATTAAGACCTAACCCCCACCGATTGACCGCGTTTTATTATTATTAGTTTTACTTTTAAATCGCGACTAACAGAAAATATGCTACTAGCCACGTGACCCGATTCAAACCAACATTATATCCGTTATTTTTTTAAAAACGACAGCCGAATAACGTTCGAAATAATTCGCGCGTTACGCGATTAGTTTATACGAAAATTGCGTTACGCGCGTTGACCATCGAACTAAATAATATTCCACCGTTACGCGCGCGCGCTTAACGACCTCGATTACGATGACTGCCAGCTGCAGTTAGGCGTCAATCACGTTTCAACGAATCCTAATTAAAGTCGACATATTCGTGCGCGTGTAAACGTTTAGACTGCGCGTAATGTGCGTGGCACATGGTAAATGTCCGATAGAGCGCTTCAGGTGTAGCGAAAAAAAAACAATCGTTAAAAAAAAAGCAAAAACGTAAATACCCGAATCGTATTTGTCAGCGATGCAGTCGGACTGTTTTTTAGGAGCGCGGAGGGAAAATCTCGTCCGTCCCCAATAATAATAATAATAATAATAATAATAACGACAATATGGGCGGCAAGCAGTCTGAACAGCCGTTAACGTAAGCGAATCGCGCACGAAACATACACGTGTCTATCTGTATGTAAACGCGTGTAAAAGAGAACGAGAGAACGTTAGAGCGACGGAGACAAGTCATAAATATATTAATAATAATAACCGGTCTCCCCATAAGTCGCGTTCTTCTCGTTCCTGCTCTTCATCCGCCACCGGCCGCCATGCCCTCGTCTTAGTAACCAGATACGCGTTAGCCGGTATTACAAACGTAATAACAATATCGTAAACTCGTGTCAGACACGGTGACGACGACGGCACGCACAAACGTTTCCTTTTTGCGAACACCGCGCACCGCACGCACACACATATGGCGGCGACACCTTATTAGACGAACCGGAGACTATAGCTAATTTCGGAGTTGTTCCATTCTCACTTTACGCGTTTTTTTTTCTTTCCAAACTTGACGTATATTTATTAGGGTAAGACTACCGCCGCTGTTAGGCCAACCGACAAATTATTATTACCCTCGAAATCCGCGCCCGGTGCTCTAGCTCTTAGTAGTTGTTTGGTTAGCGGCCCGTGACGCGCGCAAATATTATTATCCGCCAAAACTACGTGTACGCTACCGAGGCGGCTGTGTTCGTCTTGTGCCGGACGCGACGTGCCGCGTCGCTGCCGTGACAGTGTGCCGCAGGGCCGAGAGGCGTTTGAAATCCGTCGCGATTTACCGCGGACCGATCTTGGGTCGGCGGGACACTCCGTGAAATACCGGTCGGCTGCCGCACCAACGATCGTCGTATTCGTTAATGTGTACTGGAAACACGACATCTACGACGTCCGTATCGAAATACCATTTTCGTACGTTAACCAATATTCGCGATTTAGCGGACGTTCGTTGTTTCGTCCGTCTATCGATTCACAATTGTTGTTCATTTTTTACTTCCCGTTAACCTAATTGCGGATATTCACACCTACGGCGGGTCACTTTGGGCGCGACCAGCGCACCGTGAACCAATACAGTCTTAAACCGAATCATTGTTTGGAACAATATAACGGCTCGACGTGCACCGGCGACAATCGTACGTTACTCAATTATCCGAGCGATAGACGCAAAACTCGTTTAAAACTAAACGTACGAAACGGATTGAATTCTACGTCGTGTTTATTTCGATTAATTCCGTCCACTTTATCGACACTATTTTGCGTTTTTTATTTTCTTCGAACGCGTCTAAAAGAAAAATCTTCGTGTCTATCAAAAAAAAAAAAAAAAAAATGAGTAAATTGGACAATAAGATATTTACACGATATGTACGCTAATTCCGCGTATACTCTGGTATTAACAACTTTATTTTAAGATTAGCGACGAAATTAATAGCTTCAGTCGTCCGTCATGATGTGCACAAATGCAAATAGACCCTATCACCGAGCCTACACCACGGGCAAACTTGGAAAATATCACGAAAATTTCCCCGAATTTACGCGATCCTTTTCGCTCCTATTCGGTATAATATACGGCGCGACGCGGAAACGTCGTCGAGAAAATCGTAATATTTTCAATTTGGGAACATAACGGCATATCGCCGTACTTTGCGAATTCATAGGCACGTGCGTTCGCGCGGACATTTCTCGTTGGGGATGTCGAAACGTAAATATTTCGATCACCGGAAAAACCCGACGATTTTCGTACTTTTAGAAGAGTTCTAACACGACAACGTCGTTTTAAGCAAATGTTTCGATATCGATCGGCCTGAGCGATTAAATTTAGCTTCGCTCGAACAACCTAACCGTTTCAAGTTCTACTCGACAAAAACGTGGCGAATTAAACCATTCGAACGAATAAAAATAAGTTCTCAATGTTGACGGCGAACGGGACAACCATTACGTCACGGTACAAATGACCGGCACATCGTTTCGTATATTGTTTTCCAAATCCGACGAAAAGAATCTTGAAAGTTCGCGCAATTCTGCCTATTTAGAATAGGCGCCAATACGTCAGAAAACCCGTCCACTTCGTGTGGATTCACCTTGTAAGTAATTCAAACACGTCGCTTGAGGAAATTTATAAAAATCGTGTGAACCCTCGAGTGACATAATTATAACACGGTAAAATGTTCGCCAAGGCGACGAGTGCGCTAGTACGTTTTTGCGTTTACTACATCCCGTGGATTATTATTTCGACGGATTTCATTTACCCAACTTTTAAGTGACGTACGACATTTATTCGGGCCTCGTCATTACGGTCGAATATCCAGTTCCATTCACTTCGACTGTTTTATTAACCCGCTGTGCCCATAAACGTTTACGGACGATGGCTGTAACTACTGAAACGCGTGCGCGACGGCGTTCCGTATGCAATCGAATAAAAGCTTATAAAAACCCTTAAATTTTAGATATAAATCGTCGTTCGTCGGTTACAATTAACACGATATTATATATTCAAATATTTAATACGTTTAACCGAGTAACGTGTCACTATAAGTATGAGTATTATTTAACGCTGGACTCGGCGTATTTAGTTTCGTTCAAAATTATACAGTTCGTTATTCGGTATTAACTTTATAAAATATTTTCTTACGCTATTTCTACAAAATGTAAGTTAAACAATTATGATTTTTTTTAAATTTTACAACGTTGAACACTTTGTTGTTTGAAAACTATTACGTTATTTGCAAACTAAAAACAAAAAACGAAAAATGGTTATTTCTTTGAAAATTGTACTTCAATTATTTTCTTTTGTTTGTCTTAATAATGCCATATTTTGTGTATATCTATATTTATTTGTAAGTACAAAAACCCATTTAGTTAAACCACCCCGCTATGTCTTTGTATATAATCTTTTGTTGGACAATAAACGCCGCTATAAGTAGTTACTAATTTAAAATTTTTGTTGGTCACCATTGGTTGTATTTGAAAAACACTGTAACGCTTAAGTGTATAATTAACACAATATATAAAAAACGCTTTAAGTTATTTACAAAAAAATCGAATAGATAATAACATTAAACCAAGTTGAAAATTAGGTAATGTAAAATGTATACGTGGTTTACAATAAAATATATATATATACTTAAAATTTAAAATGTGTGTGTGTATATATATATATATATAAACGTATTACTTTCTAAGACTTTATTGCGTTACTCGGAAACGATAATTTTCCTAATAAATATAAACCAAGGTATCGGAAACAATTTCGTGTTCGTTTATCGATTCGGTTTTATACGCGTAAATATGACAAGCGTATCGTCCTACATAAACGCGATTCAGGAAAATATCGGTAATTCGTGTCTCTCTTACGGCGATTGTCTAAAATTAACACGCGTATTTACGTTTGTAAAAAAAAATACCGTTATTCGTATTATTTGGAAAACAAATAAACAAAAATACGGACGCCGCGAGTTATTTCCTTTTAGACGCGGTTGCCGGTGACGGTACTCCGT
Source organism: Geopemphigus sp. TES_GeoC_2020 (assembly GCA_025469175.1). Classification (NCBI taxonomy): domain Eukaryota; kingdom Metazoa; phylum Arthropoda; class Insecta; order Hemiptera; family Aphididae; genus Geopemphigus; species Geopemphigus sp. TES_GeoC_2020. Next base: position 51,964 of record JAIPRN010000990.1, on the reverse strand, counting down.
ACACGGGAAAATACTACCAGGCCGTTAGGGAATAGTACGAAATAAAATAACGATTTTCGCCTAATAAAGACGCACGAATCGTGTGATAGGAAAGCTCCCTAGGTACCGAAACATTAACCCGGGGCCGGCTTTATCTTGGTCGCCGTTATTTTTGTGAAACTCCAATGTGTTTAGCGCGACCATAAAATCACGTGTAATTTGCAATAAACGACGGCGGCGAACGCTTTAATTTTTACACGTTCAATTCCGAATTTATTTCCGAAACTCTGTTACAACGTTAGATTACACAAAACGCCTACCTGTTTTAGACGATAGAAAATTCGAAATTTTATTTTCAAAATGGAGAAAGAGAGGAACGTCTGTTCGAATACTCAAAATAGCCGGATAGTTCAATCGATTTTCGGCCGTTGTCAAATGAAAATAACGTTTGACTCTTTTCAAACAATAAGAAAGTTGTTCGGCCGCGTAATTTGTCGCGGTAGAACTGACGCGCATACGTACGCTATTTCAAACATTCGGGTATATAACGCTATATGGGGCGTATGTTTCATATTTTGCTTGGCGAATTCCTTTTTATTACCACGGAAATGTCGGTAATCGTAACGAACAAATTCGCCGCCCGTGTGTTAAGTGTGAAGTGTCCGTACGCGTCCAGTAAATAATATCTTACGCGCAGCGACCGCTTCCTAACTATTCCGGACGCGTGGGACTCGTCTATCTCTGGAGTTTTTTATCCGACGCCGTGTCACGACGTACCTACAACGACGTACCGTATTACAATGACGACGTGTCGTGCGTAGAGAAATATTTAAACAGCCGTGAAACGTCGAAATGTGGAGGACGCGCTCGCACGAATTTACATTCACGGTAATACAATATATAATAATGCGCTACACGCACGCACGCGATTAATTTTCGCGTGATATGACGTGAACAATAATATAATGGTTGTGCCGATACACACACACTCCGTGAGTTATTAGTTTTGGTCGTCGGAACATCATAATCGGCCTCGGTCCCTTTTTGACGACCGTAACGTATATGTTATCGTACATAAGTACGTGTGCGTGTGCGTGTGTGTGTGTGCCCGCGCCCGCGCGCGCGCGCGCGTGCGTGTTAAACAAATGAGCGTGTACTTATATATATATTCGTATATTTGTGCGCGTATATGTGTATATTGTATACGGAGTGCGCAGTTGGGGGTCCCTGTCAAGAAGTGTTAAATCGTGTACGATATCGGCGAAACGCACCCAATACAAAGGGACTCGAGCAGCCCACCCCGGCACTATATAAACCGTCGTATCCCTTTAACTAACGCTCGTACACTGCCGCGTATACATTTATTTATTTATTATGCGTAACTCGGGCCGTTCGCGTAGCTAGGGTATCCGCGCTAAAAGTATCGAGGCGACGCGCGTGGAAATAAGGTCGGCTACATTTTCAGCGTCCGCGCTCCGCACGATAACGGCAACTTTTTGCCGCAAAACCGGCGTCGGTCCCCGGCGAGATACACGGAACGTTATACATTTATTCCGTCGGACAATCCCAGCCGAGACTTTTCTACGGACGTATTTCGGTTCACCGTGTTCGACGCACGTTACGGCGTACAGCGTACGCGTTTAGTTCAATACATTTACATTTCGGCGCGCTAATCGTTTCGAAAATGCACCCCGAAATCAATTTCCATTCGACCATCGTCGCGTTTTACTACTAACGCGTAATCAATCGTTTAAACGATTCATTATTCACTATCGTAGTACCGTTATTCGACGTGCACTGAACGTTAGAGTGTCGAAGTTTTAGTACGCTGACAATTAATTAAAACTCCTATCGAAAATAATACCCGCGTCGTTTTTGGCTTGAACCAACGTTATTGCGCATTTTTGACCTGTTCGTAAAATCCAACGGCTCAAGACCTAATTGCGCGCGTACGGACGCGTGTCCTTCGAGATACGGAAAACAAATCGTGCGTGCCCGACAAACGGTCGTTTAGATCGTTCACCTTCGCGGTCTGTCCTATACGAAGATTGTCCCATCGATAATGATTCGTTAGCGGGCGCGATGAATCGCAATTGGCATTTCACTAAACGTTATCGGTTCGATAGATCCGTTGATTAATAAAAACGGTAAAATAGTGAACTCCGATACAAAAAACGGACGTTAATATCCGTTAGTAAACGACCCGCGTTTACTTACATATCTATCAGGGACACGTTGTTTTTCCAAAAAAGATCGACTTTCGAACTTTGTCCAATGACGATTATAATACTGACGTCGAGCGTTTATTATGTTTTTAACGACGCATTGTTTTTGCGTTTAACTAAACGTCGAATCGTTTGCCGTTTAACCGTAACGGGTTTTCAAACAATTGAAAATGTTCGCGTATTTATAATACGATACAGGCGTTTTTCGGAATACTATAGCGTTGCGATTAGTCATCACAGTACGCGCACTAATCGTACGCAGTATTCGCGCTACGATTGAAATAATTGGATCGAGTACGCGAAATTTCGTGTCGAAATTCATTGTCCAGCAATAACCGTTTGTTCCGTCAAGTTTTACCGTGGTTCGCTACACGAAAATATAAATTCATTTTGCGGTCCCCGTGACCATTAAGATGTACGTAAAAAGCTCGTCCCGAAACGCGTTATTCTAAACGTGGTACGCAATCAATATGTACAATTTTACGGACGATTATTTTTTACGCGATCGTTCAATACGTAGCAACACAAAGCCACCGACATTTATACGCGTACCGGCTTCGGAATAAATAATTTAAAATGTTTTATAAACATAACGTACACGTTTTCCGCGATTTGCCAAAAAGGAAAATAATTTCGTCTTTATAAAACGTACATTTCCTGCGCTTTACATTTTCTTCATAAGTATTTCGTTATTTTATTATGCTTCGTATTATTAACGATTCATAAAAATACATACACATCCTCTTATATGTATATATAGCTCTCTTAGTCGTTAAACGACTTTTAGTTCACCAAGACCGGCAGCACGTCATCTGGCCATATTTGTTTTTACGACCACGTCGATAATTTTATTGTTATTATTATTATTATTATTATTATATATCCGATAGCGACCACATCGTTGTGGGTACTTCGAATGTGACGGCAAGCGTTGCGTGTCAGAGGACATTATTACTGTTATTATTACTCCGCCGTGATATTTCGGCGATAAGGACCAACGCATAAAACGGAACGTACGATAATTTTAGGTATTTTAGATAAACGTTGATATTTTGTACACACGCGGTCGAATATTATGTAGGAGATAAAATATTCGATCCCGATCGAAATATCATACCGATACGAAAATCAAAACAAAAAAAATTTACGGTTTATACTATAATACAATTTCAATTTTCTCCGGCCCGAAAAGCATTTACGGCTTACAGAATTATACGAATTTTCGAATAGAAATCGGCGATACGTACCGCGGTTTTAGTATGCAGGACGTTCGGTTTTTGATACTTAAACGTAAATCGACGTGTTTACCACGCGTTTTAAACACGGACGACGCACTTCCCGAATAAAACCAAGTATCGTGCGTATAATTAGTTGCCTACTAGCGGATACTTTTGAGATCGTTATACAATATACAATAAGACGGTTCGATTCAAACACTAAAAAATGCGAGCGACAAGAGTATGTAAACGCTGTCAGAGACACGTCGAACGCCGATACGTAACTGATTACTTACGTATTACAATTTGTTAACCGTTCGTTTTATTAACGTTCAAATTATAGTTCGTAGTCATAGTCGTATGCTTGCCACGTAATTTAACGTTAAATATCGGTTTTACGTGATAGTTACGGTACCATTGTTATTAAAATGTATTCAGTCCCCGGTCGAATTATAAATAATACGTGTAATATTAACGAACGGGTTCAGAACTTACGAAAGAAATTACTCTTAGTTCAAAAAGTGTCAAATAGTAGTGCGTCATACAACGCAATAATACTATTACCGTTATCGGATAATCGAAATTTTATGACTTTGGAACGTAACGGGTAAACTTTGTCAAATATATTTGTATAAAATACGCGACGAGGGAGAAATGTTATACCTAATTTAATTCGTGACGTCGTATTACTTGGACGGGAAATGTGAATTTCGAAACGTTTAAATATTCGAAACGTTAGCGTGGTATCTACAAACAGTGTTTTTGTTTTTGGGTGACGGAGGGCGTCACATTAACGAAATAATTTTAAAACGCCAATATTATCGTTCGCTGGTTTTATTAATATTGTATAAATAGTTTTGTATAAAACAAACATTAACGAAATCGAAAAAACCATTCCGTTAAATATTCAAACGTTTCGTTTTCTTCGTTACAATTTACAAAATAAACCAACTGTCTGCAATTATATCATTGGCTCGTTTAAAATTTGAGATTTTCGAACATTTCCTTGACGGGATGGGTGGGTGAAAACCCCTAACACCCACCCCCATTCGGTGGAAAATTACGTACGATTCGATTTACTCTAAAATGGTTTTCTCCGACGACCGGCCGACTATGAGCGCAATGTGCAGCCATCATAGGTAACCCGTAAAAATGTGAAAAATGTTAACGTCAGTAAATATCGCCCATCACATTATCGGGTTGGGATTAACGTGTGTTAAACAACAACGAAACATGGTCCATAAATATGCATTTACGCACCGAACACGTTCAAGTACGACGATAAATGTCGGTTACGTCCGTAACAACGGTAATAAGCGTCCGTATCATTACGAATACTTCCGTGGACAATGTTACCATACACGTTTTTGTTCCGATTCGAAAAACTAACTACGGAACGACGGACGGAACGAACGACTGAATCGAACGATTTGTAACATAATTACGTTCGTATTGTTATTGTTTTGCGTCTCATCGTATCGTCCAAAAGCAGGGCGACGGGCTATTCGTGGCGAATCGTTCGTGTTTGTTTGCTCCGCGTTCGTCGAAAACAATTTACCGAAAATGTCGCGACGAACCGAAATCACGGAAATACGTCCGAACAACTAGAATCCGCGAGAATACCTGACGACGATTCTCGTACGACATGGCCAAACGTATTTTAAGCGCGCAGGCGTGTACGATCCGATCGACCCGAAAATTCATACAGATTCTAGCCAATCGCTAACATTTAACGAATACCAATTCTAACCTAATTACGTGGCACGCGTATAATTGCGCGTTATTCGAGAAAAGCGTAGGATGTTCACACACATGTAATATATGTGTACACGGTAGATGTCGACTTTGTCGTCGGTGTTACCAAATGGTGAGACGTCCGGGAAAACGAAATAACCGCGCACGGACCGGGCCGGCGCACGTTTCACGGGAGTAAACGTAAAACTCGACGAGTGTCTGATTGATCCGGTCGTGGGCTTCGGCGGCTCGGATCGTGCTAGGGAACGGCGTCCAGATATCGAACGGCCGGTCGGTGGATCGTTCGTTCGATCGGTTGGCCGCCGGTGGTAGACGGTTTGTTGCGGCGGCCGAGAGACTCAACAACAGCGCTGCCGACACAATGTAACCGCCGACCATTGGTTGCCGGTGACCCTCCGGGGGGCGCGGTCTTCGCCGCGCTGTTGTAACTCCGCCACCCGGAGACGGTTAATCAAAACGAGAGCGGCGGCGCGCGCGTACGCCTCGGCGGTACGAAGAGAAACGGCCGGCCGGCCAAGAGGTCACCGCGCGCGAAAACCGCCGCCGCAACGGCAAAACCTCGTCTCCGCCGTCCGTATTTATTCCTCTCCACTTCGCGCGCCGCCGTCGTTTCGCGATTTTACGCTCACCCCCCCCCCCAAATGCTCGCGTTTTCACCACCGCCTCGCCGCCACTCGCCCGGGTTTTCATCGTCGCGACGACACGTAATTCGAACGAACGCCTCCCGTTCGCGCGCGTGAAAAACCGCATCGCGCCGCCACCGCCTACATTACAATATCGTGTCTCCGCTCGCCCGCAAAATGCCAGCGGCGTTTCACAAAAGCCGCTTAATAAATGGTGTACGTTTCGACCCTTTTGTACGGACGTACACGCTAACGTTGAAACGCGCGTGCGCGTACGTACATGATACGGATCATAAATCTTCCTCGTGCGGCGAACGCCGCGCCAAACCACCCAGCCGTTTTTCGCCCACCCGTAAAGCCCGACGAGCGCATTTCGTAAACGTTTTCCTTCAACACACAAATTGTTCGCCACTACGCCGTCCTACTTTGTCCTTTATTCACTTTTACCGCTTTTAGTGCGCGCCGTTCGCCATCCCTGGAAGGGTTAGGTTAGCAATTAGCGTATTTCGACACGTGGGACGATACGGAAACACGTCCGGTAGTGTAGGGTAATCGACGTTTTTTTCCCATATTTCGTTCTCGTTCCATTACAATAGGCGCGCGCGACTTTATAATTAAGAGCCTGTTCGTATTTATATACTTTGTGTTCCAAACGTTTTAAAAAAAAACCTAATCGCGAACACATTAATCGACGCTCCAAGTGTGACCATAAACGGACACACTAGTGTAGTAGTGTTACGACGTCTGTTTCAAGAATTTCGTTGGTATCCGTCGACGTTCATTTTCCTCAATCCTAAATTATCGATCGTTATGTCGCCGTTCCTACTTCGTCCCAAATGTTCGTTGTGAAATAACGATTAAAGCCTTTAGTTTTTGTCATAGCCATTATTCGATTATCGTCTATCGGCGGAAACCCGGACATTTTAATCCGTTTGTGTTTGTACGTCGGATCGTGGTCGTCATGCGCCTGGTATGATAAATTGTTCGATTTAAAACGTCTAACGTTTACGTTCGAACATTTATGCGATTCAATTATTCGGATACACGTTTGATAACTGTATTTTCTATAAAACGTTTAAAAATCCTCGTTCCGACAAATGAGAAAATACGCGTGAACGAGAAAAGAAAACGACCGAGAGGTACAATTCTGGGGTACCAAAAGAATATTGTGTCCGTATCGAGTTGTACGAGACAACGTTTATCGAAAAATGGGCAGCGTCAGTCGCGGCGACAAGACAAAGTCTTTAATAGTAAGAAACATTTTAAAATTATTATCGTTTAAGGGGAAGAACGAAAATAGAACGTTACGAACACTCCGAAAAAACGAATTACGTTTTTCGGCTACAAACGAATACTTTCCTTTTGACAATAATTAATTCGAACGTAAACGATTCGGCACGTTAAACACGAGTTCTTTCCGTATCGGATCCTCGTCTCGTATGTGACCACCCCCCCCCCCTCCACATTCGTCGTCAATCCGTCCCGTCCTTTCCCGTGCCTGTCTTCCAAGCCCGTGATTCAGATTACTTTCATGGGGCATATACGGAGTCTCTTCTTCGGCCTCTCGTTACTCTTTCCGTCACGCTGTTCGTTCACGAAGTTTCGTGTAGTACGTTCGTTAACTACCTCGAACCCGTCGTATTTAGATTCTGGAACTACGTCGATTAAATATAAATTAATTAGATACCGTTTAATTACGTGTCTAGCCGATATTATAACATAAGGACGTTGGCCGTAACGGAATTATAATTTAATAAACGTACTAATGAGTATACTTTACAGATATCGTTTACGGCCCTCAATTAGACATCGCGTAGCGTAATAAATTTAAATACGCGATTACCGTCCCGTAATATTTACGTTTTATGGATCGTATTACAATTTTCGACGAAATCACGTTCGAGATCGATTTATGACGAGGGTTTATCGTTTTCAGTTATCTTTATTAGCCCGCAATGTCAATCCGGAATACGGTGTTTTAATCTTCCGTCAATCGCTGGAAGTTTACACGCAGGAAATTGTCACGATTACCGACACGTACGCGTGTATGTAAATGCTAACTACGTACAGTCGCTATCTCTGCGTCGATTAAAATTAACTCTTGGGCGCGGTAACGACGTATATTATTAACTGTAATTTCTCGACCGACGAATTGGGACGAACGTACGTTTAGAGAATATACGCGCGTACGCGTAAACAAAATAATATTTACACAACCGTATTTATTTTCGCGTTCGTACATATTGTTATTATTATTATTATTATTATACGTGAGATCGGTTGCCAAAATTCACGAATTCTTGTCGCGATAATTATTTATACGCGCCCGTGAATTTGGCTTGAGCGGCTAAAATGCCACGTTGTATATTTGATTTGACGTTTCCTAACGCTTCTCGTGCATAATAATAATAATAATCGTAATAATAATTTGTTTATGTCGAAGAATACATAATAATAATAATAATAATATATTTCGACCGCAGATCGTAAATTTCGCAGACGGCCGTAATGGCGTGTTACAGTGTCAGCAACCGTGCGGCTAACAGACGTCAAAATTAATATTCTAAAATTATCCGACGTTGGCGTAGAAGCGTGAAACGCATCGCCACCGTCCGGTGTGTACTCTACACGTAATTTACGTAAAAAATATTAAAACGGGAATAATATAATACGTCGTTAACGAATCCCGCGTATATATCAGTACGTTCCGGTTTCCCCCTACCTATTTTCGATTAAAAAAACGCCGATTGTCCGAACATAAAAACGCGAAACAATAACACGCGCTACGGTTCGGCCGATTGTTGTTGTCCGTCGTCGCGCGAAATTTCCTCGCGCGTTCGATTATTTCTCCGGAAACGATTCGTCGTATTCGCCAAACATCGCAGACAACGGTCCAACGGACGAAATACGTCCGATTCGAACGAAACGTAAAATCGAAATGGCGCAATTTTCCCCGAAATTTTCATCGGTCTGTACCGTCACGCGCAATCGTCCGTTTAATAACATTTTTGCCGAAACACGTCCAGCGATACGGACCCGTTGTTTTTGTTGGACGAAAATGTTTCGTCGAGTCCGTTGGGTGACGTTGTTCCCGTCGTCATACCGACCAGTAACTCGCTAAAGGCGTACGTTTCCGCGGAAACATAACGTCCAATATTTACGAAACGCGGTACCGGTAGACGCGCACGCACGGTCGTACACGCCCTTTATTGACGTACACGGCTAAATGTCCGCGCGCGCGTGTACAATATATCGTGATACACGAACATCAATGGGTAACGGGCGTCGCGTACGCGTAAATATATATCGCCGGCATGTGTGTGACGAGCGGGCGCGGCGGTGGTGGAACGGGTGAAAAATACGCTACGCGTCCGTGCGCTTTAAAGCCGTCAAACGGCATAAATCAAAAAGCGGATAATTAGAAACACTCCTAAACACTTTGTAAACGTTTTTGTTTTTAGATGGCCTCCCCCACACGCCCCTGCCCACCGAGTTAAAGGGTATATATACGCACACACATACACCCGTAACTCATCGTCGTTCCAAATTTAGTAGTCGCTCTCCGTTCCGAGCTTCCACCGTCGTCCTACCGTACCCCTTACCGGCCTCACGTTATCACGCTATCATCACCCTTGCGAATTTGCTTAAAGAACACATTAGACTCGGTGAAACAACTTACGTGTCGTGGACGAATGTAATACGACGTTATCTCGTCGCGTTCACATCGATCGTCGCGACGAATAGCGACTGTAACCGGTCGTCCGTCGTTTTCCACGTTAAAATTGTTTCGCGGAAAGCGGTAAATCGTAACATCCAAACACCGACTTCTCGTGACGAAAATACGGGATTAAAACGTAGCGTCCAGCACGCGTGTGAACGTCGACGCCGCGGATATTCTACTTTTAACCCGGCGGAATTGAGCGTACACGTAAAGCGCGTTTTTTCCGCGCGCCGCCTTTAACCGGTAACGGGACGTGCAACACAGGTTTGTTTAAACGCCAGATTGATTGCAACGTTCCGCGGATTTTGGGATTTCTATTGTAACCACGCCGTTTTTATTCGCCACACGTGTGCAAGTATGTACAAGCCGACGAAGTATCTCGTTCGTTGTTGTCCAGTAATTATTACGTGAGCGAGATCAATATAAAACGAGAAAACCGAAACGCGATGGTTTCTTAGCGTTTCGTCGCGCGACGTATATTTGATTCGGGTAGTACGCCTATATAAACGGTGTACACGAATTGGGGCGAAACAATTATCATCAACGGACGAGATCGAATAAAGTTTTGCATCGTTCAAGATTGTCGTCGCGGAATATCCGTTATCCGTACCAACAATAATACAGCGGTATTAGTGGCGTACTAACAGGGAGAAGGGGATAACACCAGCAAAATTTTTTAGGAAAAATTAATTTCTCACCAGACGTTTATTTTTAGTCAATAATAGCGAGAAACTAAAATATATCGCGCATATACTATTTAATTGTATCGCGCTTAGGTATCGCGTGATCTATTTATAGGTATTATACAGTTGAACATTCTCTTGCGTGGACGTCTATGGGTATTTTAGTATTTCGGAGAAAATATTTATATTTACACATGGCTAAGTTTATTTCAAACTTCAATACGCATTATAACGCGGCATATTAATTAAAAATAATAAAGAATAAAAACGAATAATTTATTTAAGTATACGATATGTCTCGTTTTGTTAGGGTCGTCCATTTCATTTATTTAAAAATGAAAATCCCCCAAAATTTAGGTCTAAGTACGCCATTACACGGTACGATTAAAGTACAGGTCCCCGTTTAACTAGACCGCTCCGGGACATCTTATCTAATCCGTTTCGTCTCTTTTAAATAATAACGTTGTCGTGAAACAACCATTCGATTCGCTTTCGGTTTGTATTATATATATAACTTAACCTAGCGTAATGTTATTCGTACTTTTTTTTTTATTTAAAACAATTTACAATATGTATTTGGCAACACAATAAGTAAAAGAGATCACTTACATAACACATACGTAATAAAAAAAAAACTTAAACATATGAAACACAAGTTGAGGGAAATCATCCAGCAATGATACCCTCCGGTAATTTACCTTAAAACAGTATTAATTATATAAGTTACGGCACCAACGCCTCTTGAGGCGGCGTAGTGGGTTGTCAGGAAGAGTACGTGATGATAGGTAGGACACTAAAAGGTTGGGATGGTATTGCAGTTTAGAGTGAAATCTGTTATAATATGATTTGGCTAGTTGGTCTACTGTCGCGATTTTCAAATCTTTATGCAGGGTTTCATTTGTTACGTACCAGGAAGCCTCGGCTATTTACCGAGGAGCAATGGACAGGAAGGTTTGAATGGTGCGGACTTGGGAAGATTTGGCGCATCCCCAGATTTGCATACTGTACGCCCAAATAGGTCTGAGTAGTGACTTGTACAGTGTGGATTTTGTGTGTATTGATAGTGTGGATTTGAGAATTGATCTAAGCAGATGAAGGCGTTTGTCAAGAATTTTACGTTTAAACTTTAAATGAGGGCCCCGTGTTAGTCTTGTGTCTAGTGCCATTCCCAGATATTTTACTCGAGTCGTTGTGGGAATCTCATTCGTACTTTTAGCCATTTGAAACGCCACGTCGTAACGTTACACAACGTAACGCCATAAATAAACACGAATTGTTCCGTACATAAAAAAACAAACGCCGCGTATGGCTATTGTGTAAAAAATATTCCGGGTCCGCGTAAAACATTACGGTCGTAACGTATATAAACGCAAAAACGACTCGAACTCAAGTGCTTTCCTTTATATTTTCGTCATTACGCTCCGACGATTTTTCGTATCGTTGAACGATTGTAAATCATTTTACGACGCGATTTATCTTATTCCATATACCTATATGGATGTATAGCGCTATCTTAAAGAAAACAGTTGTGTTAGGATAGTACGTACCTTTTCGGTTTTCGCGTTTTTGTTTAACGCGAATATTGAATCCAGAAATCGACAATATTATAACGTAAACGTATACGATATCCTTTTTTTTTATAACCGTACGTGGAAAATATAATACCCACACACACACACACACGAACTAACGTATTCTTCCATCGCATTTTCGTATACTCGGACCGATTTCTATAATTTCGAACAATCGTTGCCGAAAGTAATAAGCCAACGAACCGAATACGATTTTCTTTTAACGTAGTTCGCGTTTACACGCGTACGGACGCTCCCGAATGTCGTCTTATATTCGATTGTTTTTGATTAATCGGCGGTCGGATAAATCGATTTATTTACTTTTTGCGTCAAGCTTCCTCGGGTGTAGAAAGAAAAATTAGACGCTTTCGAAACCAATATATCCATTGTACACCGTCAAACACAACACCCTGAAAAGTCTATATATACGACGGGATGTATTAAACATAGGTTATGAAGTTGAAAATGTTGAATATTAGTATGAAAACGACGAATCCGTTGCCCCGATGACGATATGCTATTAATATTTTGTCGAACACGTTCGATTGCCGATATGTTGTTGGACAGGGTACTCGCGTTGACGGGTGCATAGAACGAGTATAGAGTGACAAACATCAAATGGTAGATAAATGCGCACATTATATCTATATTATATTATTATATCATATTACTATATATCGTGTAGGTAACCCAACTACGAAATTGTGGGTAAGAAATGAAATCGAAACTGGGGACTATTAAAAAACTTCGGTCGAGTTAATATATATACAGCGTTCGATAATAAACCTTTAAGTCGATCGAAAGTAGAGCGAAATAAAAATGTAAGCGAAAAAAATAAAAACCGCTGGAACCCACGGAATGGATGAGTGGGGGGGAGAGGGGCGCGCGCGTATACCCTGTAAAACGTACCAATCTATATATATATGTATGTGTGTGTGTGTGTGTAGGTTTCGCGGGTAGTGTAAGATAAGTGGAAACGGGACGGCGGGGCTTGCTCAAAACGGATCGCTTCGCGACTTACGAAGCGCGCCGCGGGTGGGCGCCGCGGAGTGTGGACCACGAGCGGTCGGTGCACACGACCGTGCGCGGATAGGAGAGGACGACAACGGGGATGGATCGCGGAACACGTAGAGTGGGAGAGCGAGGGAGTGGGAGAAAGAATGAGAGAAAGAGTGATAGAGAGTGTGTGAGAATACGAGAGAATGAGTGAGTGAGAGAGAGAGAGAGTGAGAGAAAGAGAGAGAGACGGTGAACGAACGAGCGTTGTATAATTATTTGCGTTCGTATTATACAATCCATGGCGGATGTAAATAACGCTTCGGTGCCGGCTGGTGGTGGTGGTGGTGGTGGCGGCGGTGGTTCTACGGCTGGACGAGGATCCGGGGATGGGGGGGACGACGACCAAACAATCGGCGTTGAGGTTACCGCCACCGGTTAGCGTACGCTACATAGAGCGGCGCGCGATCGGACACGAGGGATGAGCACGCCGACCTATATATATATATATAACACGTACACGTACATATACACGTATAGGAAGGATCGGCTAACGTAGCCGGCCGTTCGTGTGTTACCGCACGCCCATTCAGCGGCCGCGGCCCACCCATCGCATTCGGTACGGACACGCCCACCTGGCCGGCGCCGTGCAGCCGTCGCCGCCGCCGCGTCGTCGTCGTTCTTCAGTGTACGAATCGCGCGCCACACGTCGACGCCGTCCCATTCGACCGCCGCCGTCCGTCGCCGCCGTTTTCGTGTCGTCGACTCCTCGCACTTATACTTATACACACACACACACACACACACACACACACACGGGCGCGCGCGAATTTATTTTCTCGCGCCATCGTTCGTCCGCCGACCGAGCGACGTCGTCGTAATTTTTGTCCGCGCGCCGTGTTCCCGTCCACGTGCCCCGCGCGTCTCGCGTATATGCGTCACGTCGCCGTCAAATGTGCTGCGTGGTGATCGGTGCCGCCGGCATGCAGGACGATCACAACAACAGTAATAGCATCGGCGACAGCAGCAACAGCAGCAGCAGCTGTAGCGGAGGCAGCAGCACGGCCGACAGCGGCGGTGGTAACGCGGCCCCGGCATTCTTGCCCGTGTACGATTTCGGTCGCCGGTACCATCAGACGTTCCTCGACTCGGCCGCCATGCACCAGCAGATCGTCGTTAGCCCGTTGGATTTGAGAGGTGGCGGCGGTATGTTGAGTGCCGCCACGGCACCGTCCGTTTCGCCGCCCGGCAGCGTCGGTTCGGCCGAGACGACCGACATCAACGTGGATTCGGCCGACGACGACGAAGATTATGACGAGCTGGCCACCGGCGGTACCGCGAACACGGCCGCCACCGGCCACGACAATAACAACGGCGGCGGCGGCGGCGACAAAAATCCGTCCGGTGGCGACGTCGACGGGACTGACAAATCGTCCGCCGGCGGCACGAACGGATCGCCCGTAAAACCGCCGTACAGTTACATAGCACTCATCACTATGGCCATACTGCAGTCGCCGCACAAGAAGCTCACGCTGAGCGGTATATGCGAGTTCATCATGTCCCGGTTCCCGTACTACCGGGACAAGTTCCCGGCGTGGCAGAATTCCATCCGGCACAACCTGTCGTTGAACGATTGTTTCATAAAAATCCCTCGGGAACCCGGGAACCCGGGCAAGGGCAACTATTGGACGCTGGACCCGATGGCCGAGGACATGTTCGACAACGGTAGCTTCCTGCGTCGCCGCAAGCGCTACAAACGTTTGCAAGCGCCCTCGGACTTTTTCGTCCACCGGGACCATCACCATTTGCCGCACCACCATCCGCATCATAACCACCATCATTTCGCGGCCGCCGCAGCCGCGGCCGCCGCCGTCGCCGATCCGTACTCGGTACTGCATCACCATCATTATCCGTACCATCACCATCTGGGACCGCCGCCGTTGCCGCCACCGCCACCACCGCCGCCGCCTCCTCATCAGCAACAGCAGCAGCAGCAGCAGCAGCAGCAACAGCAGCAACAGCAACCGCCGCCGCAGCTGCCGCAGCAACAGCCATCGCCACAGCAGCAACAGCAACCGCCGCCTCCGCCGACGTCGGCGACTGCCATGCCGTTACCGTTGCCAGCTTCCGAACTGGCTCGCATAACGTTCGGTTTGAATTTGTTGCACAACGGGCAAGTGGCCGCAGCCGCGGCCGCAGCAGCGGCGGCGGCGGCGGCGGCGGCAGCGGCCGCGTACAAGCCACGACCGGCGCCGGCGTTGCAACAGCACACGCAGCCGTCGTACGCGGTCGCGGCGACGACCACGACGACGATAGTTGGCGGAGGTGGCCGGTTGGCGGTCAAACAGCCGTCCACCGGTTTCAGCATCGATTCCATTATGGGCAAGAGGTCGTCCCCCGTGCCGCCGGCCGGCTTGTCGCCAGCACGGTCCGGCCGCCACGAGCCGCACGACGACGACGAGGACGAGGACGACGGCAGGTCGCCGCCGCGGCCGTTGGCCAGGCCCAATTTCGATTCCGCGTTCACCCCTCTGCAGCACATTACTTGGGCCCGGTGATGACGCGCGTCGTCCGCATACCGTTCTACGTAGTTCTCTCGCCTCACGCGCACCGTCCCGGAATCCACGGGGCCGTCTTCGTCCCGGTTCGCCGCGCCGCTCGCCAACTGTAAGTATTTTGCGTGTTCACGCCCGCACCGCTATCACAACCGTCGACATTCCCCGCCGTTCCATTCGATTCGGATTCCGTTTTTATTTCACGTACGGGTATATATACGTATCGGTTCGTCAGCAATAAACGTAAAACCGTTTTAGTTTCCCCGTTCTTTGCCGATTATCGAACTGATCAACTTTAAAATTTGTCGACGAATTTATACCTATCGAAAATTTCACCCTCCCCTCCCTTATCCTACAAACACTTCCGTCGGTTTTAGACCTAACCGCGTTTAACCGGTTTACATTTAAAAACGTTAAATTCGACTGTTTTCGCCAACACCGTCCGAGTCGTTGTCCAAACGGAAAAGTAACGTGCCGATGTACTCGTATTAGATGTATAATAATCGCCGCGCTCCCAGCCCCCCTTTAGTAAGTATATCGGCTTATGTGCCGGTAGTGATGATAAGAACGTGGTCCCCGCGTGTTATCGAACAATAAAAACGTCGGCCATCCTCGATAAATATTCGCGAACGCGTCCATCATCGCGCCAAACGCGATTTATCCGGCTTTCAATTGGCGTTTTCATTTTTCGTACACGGTACACTCCTCTTCTGATCATGGACGCCGGTTCGTAACTTACGCGATTCTCGAACAAAAAGTTACTACATTTCTATCGATAGTTTCTGTTTACGTGTCTGACGAATACACGTACGTTAATGATTAACAGTGTATTAACACACGCTATTTCCGATAGTTATTTAAACGTTTCGTGTTTGTATACATTCATATATATATATATATGTACGTACATATAGGAAAGCTTTTTTAAACGACGGACGTCGTCGATTGTTCGAAATTTTATCAGCGATCTCGACCGTGCCCGAAAAGAGTTCGAGAAACGAGTAATAATTATGAATCGTTCTAACCGACGAATTACATTGCTGTTAGCGACCTTGGTCGAGGTTAGTTCTCTCCGGTAAAGTGTCTACTTTTATATACTCGACTTCGAAACCAATTAGGTGAGAGCGACTGAAAAATGATTCGTACACTTATCGTTTTAAACGCGTCGAAATAACGTTTACAATTTCCGAAATTGTCCGCGGTCGTATACTATTAATGTCATTGGTAGACGGTATTCGTGGATAACACGTAGAACGTTGTGGCCAACGAATGAAATATCCGATGTTTACATTTCGCGGTCGTCTTAACGAAATTACGCCGTTTCACGAATAATACGATTAACGAATTATTTTGTCGGCGAACATCATTTCGTTTTCGTTAATAATATAAATGAATACGACAACGGTTGTAACAATTTAACTATTGACGTTTAGCTCGATATGCGAAAATAATCGATTATTTAAATATAAAGCATCTATCACACACACACACATATAAAGTATTTGATATGTAGGGTTAGGGTGTTCATGATTTTGAATGTCTTTTAGGGCGTCGTCGTCTCTCTTTTTACATTTTAATTATTTTCAATAAGGACGCGTCGTACGAAGTTTGTATATTAAAAATGTACGCAATTTATTTCCAATGTTTTCCAATTGGCATTTATACACGCGTACCTATGTAACGTCGTACTTTAGGTTTTTTGTAAAAAAAGAAAACCCGGTAATACTGTATCTCTAATTTTATTTCAATTTTCGTTTTAAGCGACAATTTGTTTTTACCGCGTCCGAATTTAATACAAATACGTTAAATTTTACTACAGTGGGATCGCCCGGGATAAATATAATTTCAATCGCGTGGTGAGATTCGTGGATAAAATTACGGTACTGCGAAGTCGGATCCGTCGGCACAGAATTTGCCGTAAAGACGTTGATGGTATCGAGCGCGTTTAATTCGTTTAAATAAATCGTCACTGATTTTTTCATTTCGTTTTTTTTTTTTGTTTATTAGCACGTAGTGCGTCGCACGCGTATTTAAATACTGCGAAGCGCTTAAACGTCCGAAATACATAAAGTAAACGCGTACCGGTATATATGGTACAACGTAACACTGAAGCGCGTTTGTTCGTTTCTAAACTCACCGCGTTTCTAACGAATATACCGTTTTCCAGGTTTAGGTACGCAAAAGACCCATCATCTTACGGCCCGGTCGGCCCACGGCATTCAAGCGGTTGCCATCGGCGTGGCGTGCACAGTAGAGGAGTAAAACCGGTTCATCATCTAGTCGCAATTTGTTCAATAAACTTGTCGGACGTAGACAATACGACGGAACGGAACTACACGGACGACACACGATTTAGCGTAACTACTACTTCTACTACTACTACTACTACTACATCGTCGAAATAATAGTAATGACAATAGTGCAATAATTATTGTAATTATTATTATTATTTTTTTTTTTATACAAACACTATTCTAATAATATTTGTACATAGCCTCTATACATTGCGCGTTAATCCTCGTTACCAATAAATATTTATTATTATTATTATTATTATTATTATTGTTTTTATCGCGGTAGTTTTTAGAAGGCCCGTAGAATTGTATACAATTATTATGACGATAATTCTATTATTATAATTATTATTATTATCGCTATGATCATCGAACGTTCGTACGTAGGAAAACTGAGCGTGATAATTAAACTTAAATGATTCGTATAAACTTAAAAATATCGTATATACACATACACGCGTATAATAATATAATATATAATATATACCTTGTACATAAATATATATGTATATATGTTAAAATATAGTACACGTATGTACTGTAATGTACGAAATACGTACAGTGAATTGTGTACTCGTAGACGGAAAATGATTATAAAATGAGTCAGTTAGTAATGTATTTATTTAAGTGCTGTGTTATTTTAGAACAATAAGAGAAAACGTTCAAAATAAAAACAATAAACGATCGTTTCGGCGCAATTAGTTTGGTAATCATTTTTTTCATTCGTTCCGTCTGTCCTTCGTATCCGATGGTTTCCTTCTTTTTCGTTTTTTTTTTCTTTTTGACATTATAAATATCTACACGCGCATTACGTCGCGGAACGACGCGCGTCACGAGTCACAACAATATCGTCGCATTAATCCGACAGGCGCGTAAGCGACGGCGACAATTGTAGCCGCGTGATGAAGACGTAAAATGTCCACGACTCGTTACACGCAGGATACGCGAACTAAACTACGCGTAATTATTGTTCGGCTTCGACCGCAGACTGTCGTTAGTCACTCGGTCCTTTGCGATTACGGACACGCGTCGTGTACAAAAAAGTACGGTCGTTTTGTATTTATTATTTTTCGGCGTCGTCGTTTTCGGTTTTAATTTTGTTTTACCGCGCGTATAATTTGTACGGCCGCGATAATAATTCGACACGACGGTTACGCTTTATATTTCGTTGGTGACGACGACGACGACGCATTTTTGTTTCGAAAGACGAAAATTACGCTATTATCGAAATATGAAGGAAAGTTTGGTCGTGCCGGGAAACGCTTACCGGAGTCCGCTGTATAAACCGACTTGTAGGCAATATCGGCCACCATCTGAGGCCTCACAGTTGTTTTCGACAATCGTGCGCCGATTTATAGGTGCCTGCCGTTTTATATTTAATATTCATGTTTAATGTATCGTTTCCATAAATAAATCTTCGAAACGATAACGTTATTAACGATAATCATTCTAGCTCTTACACAAATTACGAATGTAAACGACACTATTATATAATATATCTACTGACGCGACACACACAATTTATATATATATATATATAAGCTTGAAAAATTGTTTTCCTCATTGTTTGTTTTCGTGAATTAGTTCATTAACTAATTCCAAGTTTATATATGTACGCCGCGTTTATATTTTAACGCGAAGTAAACATTATTAAGTCGTTAAACGTTTACGTTTTTGTCGCGTATAATTCGTTTACAAATTTCGTACGTAAATGTGTGTAATACGAACCGTATTACGATAACGAGACATTACGTAACGAAAATCGTACCGCTTTTGTATTGTTTGAAAAGTAGTAAAAAGGAATTTGCGCGGAAATTAGAAAACGTTTCTCGATAGTACTCTCATATCGTCCGTTGCGTTCCAAGGGTTCAGTGAAACGTCTCCGATATACGATACGGCTCTGAATATTTTATCGGTAGTTCTCAAGACGCTACAATAATATTTCGAATAGTAAAATATATATATATATATATATATATTAATTCTTGAAATACGGTATTATTGACTTAGGTCGTGTTATTTAATTTAACAAATAAATTAGGACTTATACGGTATTACGCTACGGTACTTTTCGACAAATATATAATATACACATTACAATAATGCGCATCATGATCGTACGGCAATATCACGCGCAACGTAAATAGAACGGGGAACCGTTTAGAGCGCAATTAGTTTGATCGGTAAATACGCTCGACATTGTTTATTTATTTATAATAATCCTTTGAAAAAGAGAAAGAAAAAGGCCATCGTGATGAGGGTACATGTATACCTCGTTGTATCCTCTCCACTTACTTCCACGATATATATATATATATACACATTATATGCGTATAACCGTTCGTCCGATTTCGTATTCGTTACGCGAGAGGGTTGGACGTCTGTACCCTATTATATATACGCAAAAAAGGGAGCGAATTGTTCATTTTGCGAACTCGATCTATTCACAACACGTCGAAATACGGTAAAAAACGTAACGTCTAATACCGTAAAATAAATACGTATTTACCCGTAAAATAGGAGTATTTGGGTTTACATTTCGTTTTCTCTTCAAAGTTTATCTTTTTATATATAATTCTCGAACGTATTCTGTTAGTGCTCATGTAACTTGTGATCGGCTCACTAAATTCAAGTCGTTTTTATACAGCATATTTAAATAGACGAGACGCGTTGGCTTATAGTTTTGTTCGGACTCGCTATGTGACGCCGTACTAAAATTATCGTAACGTAACGCGCCGGTAAACGTTAAACATAGTTCAAAATACGGAATATGAAATTTTTGCGCGCCTAATAAAAGTTAAATTTTAACGGAAAGTGTTTTTGTACGCTATTATAGTCGGGTAATAAATAATTGTGACGATTATATTTTTTCGTGTTTTCTATCACGGTGGCGTGATATTGATATGTTAAAGACATTAAAAACGAAATGTTATTCAATAAATACCCTTAAGTCCGCGTTCAATAAAAGAAACATATTATAGTATATTACACGGGGAGTTAATGTTTTTAATAGTTGTTTTGTAAATATTGAGACAATCGAATGGCTGAAACTCTCAAAAACTTTTTAAAATGCTCGGAAAACTTAGAGAATCCGTGCAATAAATATTCGCTAAAACAAGAAAAGAACAAAATATTTAACGAAACGACGAGCTCAGTTTTAAGTTTGTTAATGATTCGATACGTATTTTATGTAAAAGACCATACATTTCGTAAAACGTAACAAGATTAAACAATCTAAGTGTCTCTGGTGTAACAACGAAAAATTGAATAATACAATATTAATAACGTTAGTTTTTTATAATACGAATAAAAAAGCAGCAGCTTACAAACGATTTAAAGTATGATTGTACTTTGTAATGCGATTAACTTGGTCGTAAAAAGAATACCGCCAACTTCGTTAATGACCATTTTAATTTCGTAATTACCGTCCACATTTCCCCACATTCGTAAAAACGAACGGCACCTAAACTGCATCGGCGTGGTCGTTTTAAAAATGCCTAATCTGTTCCATATATTTCCGTTTAAGCGTAACGATTGGCTTACATAATTATTGTTGCCGTGCGTAATATTACACGTACAATGGGTTGGTACATTGAAGAGTTGTGTCTAAGTCGCCGAGCCGGTATCGGTTATTGTTAAACTTTATTATTACACAAGCGTAACAATGTTTGCGGAAGGAAAATATTGGCGATATTCTCAATAGTCCGCAGGTGGCGTCGTTTACTGAAGCCGTAGGACGAAATCGCAAAGTAAACTAAGACTTATCGGAAACCGTACGAATACAAGAAAATCGAACTTGCGTATCTACGACACGGGACGGACGATTGTGGACGGAGGGGAATACCAGCGGGTGATTAACATATGCAAACGGCATCCGATATCAGTAATAGCGTTGTTTTAACGAGGCCTTTAAAGTCCTAAGCTCCGATACGAGTACGACGGATTAATATTTAAATGTCTACGAAAATTCTTTTCGTACTTAACGTAAATAACGAGCAGTCGGAAAAATATTTGGCGGGTTTTTCGTTTATTATCCACATGTCGCTTAACTTTTATAACATAATCGGTACGCGAGTATTCGTTTTTCGTTTCAATTCATCTCTGTTTATATTTCTCGCTAAATCGTATACAGGTTGATTAATATTACATTTCGACATTGCCGTATCCTTTATTGCGCCCGTGGCAAAACGAAATTTCGCGCCTTCTCTATTGCGGCTAAACACGTAACCAATTTCAGGTATAAATAACTTACGCACGAAATATCGAAGTTTGTCAAATACACAGCGATCATTTTTGCCGGGTGGTTCGTATTTGTCGTATTACCGATTATTTGTATTTTTCTCCCGATTTAAAAAGCGAACGCTTAAACGTTTTCGTTTTTAAGTAAATTATTGTATAGTAGATTGGTTTTGCGCCCTAAACATCTTTGCGTCTTTGGCAATCGCCCATATAATCCGTCTCTAGCTACAGCACTATGTTTAGGTGCGTAATTATCTACACGATAAAATGTAACGTCGGTGAGCCAGGGGATTAGAACTGTCGTATCGCTTTTTTCCGTATTCTTTCGTAATTTTTTTTATTCATTTTTTTTCGCTTTTTTGTTTCGAGTACGTGTTTTTTCAAACATAAGTCGTAAATCTACGGTACGCATTTCTAGACTTTAGATTTTTATCGCGAATCCAATTCCCGTCACCTTCGTTCAAGATACCAAAATAACGTTGAAAAATACGTTACCCGTACACGGACGAACAAACGCGAATCGTCGAATTACCCTTGCGTCGGAGTCTATTCGTGCGTCGTACTTACATTACGGGTAACAATAATAAATTTAACGCGCCAATTACCGTTATGTTTAACGACCGATCACGTCCGGCAACTTCGCCGTGTCGTAGTCGTTGCTCACGCCGGGGGTAGACGATGAACCGATTAAAACTAGTCGCGCGGTCATCTTAATTTGGTTAGTTATTTGCGAAACTACCTTCGACGGCCAGGTGTAATACGTGGTCAAGGGCTATCGGGGATCGGTGTTTCGTGCCGACGTTCCGAAATAAAACCGTAACAGAGTCATACATATTAATCCGTCGGGTGAGACAGCTTTATAGTACGAACGTTCTGGTAGATGATCGTTTATTTTACCGGGTACATATATATATATATATATATATATATATATATACAGCGAAAGGAAAAAAAAATCGCGAAAGGACGGAGAATACAATTTAGATATTATTATTATGTTTACCGTTTGCCCGTAGTCTACTGTCTGTATACACACGCACACACACAGATACGTACATATAAACACATATAAAAGCTCCACACGATTATTTTATTTTTGATAAAGTCCGCGGGCGAGTAGTAGTCGTTTTGCTGCTGTTATATACGTATTCTATCTTCACCACCTGCAAGCAGTTTAGCGGTTCTCTCCGCAGCTACTGCGCTATTTACGCCGTAATAATAGTTGTATGACGTAAATATATATGTAAGTATGTATATGGCGTGCATGTGTTCGTATATAACGATTGCGCGTCCGTCAAAGGCAAACGACAAAAGCGTCGGGGCGAGGAGACAAATAGCCGTGGGACGTAATATACAGCGGCAAATACTGCGCGGTATGTGTGTGTGTGTGTGTGTGTGTGTGTGTGTGTGTGTGTGTGTATGTGTGCGTGTACTCGAAAACGTTTTAGTACGCAAGGCGCGACGGGGTTTGCGGATGTTTACACTGTCGGAACGAAAGGACTCAATTTGATTTTAATTTCATGCTTTGTCGCCTATATAGTTCTGTATAGTTCTACGACGACGGTGGTGACGTCGGTCGTATACGCGCGTGATCAGAACAAACACACGGTCGCGCGTGTCATTAAACGATCCTGCGCTTGTGCCGCGCAGTAACATTCGTGTATAGATCACCAATCCCTTTTCACCCCCGAACGTGTTTATCGGCTAGACTGGCGCCGCCTTTTCGTTAGAGAAAAAACCCGAGGAAAAATAATCGAACATTACTCGAAAACCGCGTTTGATTCGCACGCGCGTATCTTTGGACACCGATTTTAATAATTATCCCGAATCTGTTGTTATATACTCGGCGGTCATCGCCGTTGGTCGGATACGAAAACTCGATATCTACGACGTAAATTTGTTCGTCAAACGACAATTGGACTTATTACACGCGACAAGTTAAACGCCGCACAGACACACTGGCTTACGTCGCGGTCGATATTTACGGTCAACACAAAAGTGACGTCATTTTCGAAATCGTTAAAAATGAAATCTTATACGTCTCGTTTCATCAGACTGACTTGTACGCTCTTCACACGTATAACGCACATTGTCGACAATGAAAAGGGCTTTCAGAAAATAAATAAATACGCTCGCTCGTTTCAATTATATTATAATTACATACTCGCTATTTTACCGACAATGCTATATCAAACAGTAAATATATATAGGGACAACGCACGCGCCAGAGATTTGGATTGTTGAGTACCGTTTAGGTTCGTAGAAATACGAAAAATGCACGTCCTTTGGACGCGAACGAGTCTTATACGTCGCGAATGAGTTTTGTACAGTTTTTCGAAAACGTTGTCCACGCGACCATACGAATAACGTAACGGAATTGCGCTTCCGCGAACGACCCAAACGGTGCCGGCAAAATAGCGACGTAGTGAATAATGGCGTTGACATCGACATTGGTCGTGGTGACACTCGTAGTAATCCGGCTTTCTTGACATTTTATTCTCCTCGGCGCAACCGCCTTAGTTTGTGGCTGGCGCCGTGTCATGTCCGTTTTTCGTACGCTATGGAGTCGACGACGTGTAACGGCGCGAATGAACATAAAATGCCTCCGGGTGTCCGAAGGAAGCTATTTCGAAGTTTGTCATTAAACGTTCTACGTTTGCGCCACATTAGTTGCAGCGTGCCGACGCGTACGTGGTCAGACACATGTTTAGTGAACGCCCCTTAAAGTGTAACAGCTTCGGCTCTTTTACTCCAGCCGTGTTTCCGTCTAATCCTTTCGATGGTCCAATACCCAGGAAAACATTCGCGAAATGCCTAATCTTTACGCGCGCGTTACTTTGGTCCGTTTCTTTTGCTTGGTTATTGCGGGGCGCGGAATAATTATCATTTACAAGGTCGCTCAATTTTCGCAAAATGAAGGAATAGTTCGAAGACAACTTACCGTAAAGTTACTCGTGATTGTGTTGACAATAAACTATTGTTGCTTACTCGATGTTTCCTATCGCCGAAATAACAAGACACGCCGCCATAGGTTGTTCTGCCGAAATTGTTTGAATATTACCCGAAAGTTTAAAGCTGCGACAACAATGTTTAAGACAATGGACGTTGTATATAGTTCGCGAGGGGTTAGTATTGTTATCTTAGTTGTAGTTCAAATATACGTACGTCATTCACATACTTCACTGTAAATGTACCGTGTTCGACTATTCTGTACACGTACCAGTAAATCGATATTATCTAACCTAATCGATTCCGTTCGTCAACAGATCGTAACAACAAAAATAAAAACTCGAGTCCGTCACACGCACCAACCAGAGAACTTGCCATATTGTAGCGTATTATAATCGTAACGTAATTTTATTAGTGGACGAACCCGCTAACTTGATGATGACCAGAGGCATTTCACCCGGTACCGGTTTCGATTACGTTTAGTCGGATCGTCGCTATAAGTACAGGTTTGTGGTTTTCGTTCCAGGCGGATAATATTGTGTTTTGCGTAAACGATGAATTCGACGGACGCACGAGTGTTAACGATCTCGACGAGATAACGACTAAGTACTTTGGTACGTTTCTATTAAACGATCCGACGGTGGACAACACAGATTACCGTGGACGTGTTTAAATATCGTCGATATCGTCCGTAAACCAACACGAAAGTAAAACGCAACAGTTTCCTAACATAAGCTTATTGCTTACTAGGCGATCGTCATCTAAATTGTGCGCGTGTCGAAATTGGACATTTGTTTTTTGAACCGTGTTCCGTACAATACGTAAATACATATTTTAAATTTGCCTCTCCGACAACAATCGTAATTATTACTTTCCACGAAACTATTAACACATTTTGTTTCGCGATGCTGTCGTAAATGGTTTATTTTTAATTTTCTGAATAGAATTTCCAAACTGTGAGTCATCATCACCCATCAAAGTTGGGTCGAGAAACCGTTCGAAATGATATAATATAATAATACAAATAAAAAGGAATCGTAAAATAATACGAAACGCACATTAACATATATATTTTACGTATTTGTGTTACTTTTTGTCTACGTCTAACAGTATAGTTCTTTATTTTAATAATCGTTGTTAGCGAAACGCGCGCGTTGAGTCGAAAATGTGTTTGGAAATTCGATCGTCTTGGCATTTTAATAACGTTCGTGGCTAGAAAATTTTAGTTTCATTAATGTTACCATTATGTAATTAAAGATTTCGACGCGGCATTGAAGTATATTTCGTAAACGTAATTTTATTTATCCATTCGCCCGAATGACAAAAAGAAAAATCACTCGTTAGGTGTGTTTATACTTACGAAATGTTAGCGAACCTTGTCGATAATCTAATCTAATAATAATAATAATCTAATCCAACCAATCTGTTGGATATTGGTTAATAGTATAAATGAAGGAAACGCACGAATAACATGTAGGAAAATTAGTTCTTACGGGTGGTCCTAGATACATACACAAAAGAGCCCAGGACGAGTTTTATTAAGCTACACGGAAAACTGAGTATATTTTTGACGATCGGCCTGTAATAACTGGGCTAAAATTAACTATACGCATATAGTACCCATCTATCACATACTACACGCGTGTAGTTAATTTTAAGCGATTCGATTTGGCCAATGAATCAAGATAGATCTGTAGAATTATCGTTCATTTTTATCAGCCCGCAAAATCGAACTGGAAATGAATTTCGTCTCAGGAAACGTCAAATTCGAGAATCTTTTATTGAAATCTTACCAAAGTATTGGCTAACAATAAACGCGCACGCGCACGCACGCAAACACACGCACACACGCGTTACATACATAGTCGTATACGTACATTTGGAATAATATATGTGTAGGCGTTTATTAATTTGTCTGCACGGTTAAATACGACGGTACAGAACGCGCGTTTCTTTCTCCGCCACGCCGAATGGCCCGTACTTGGGTAACGCCGAAGTTTCGCCATATTCGTCGTCACCCCTACGACGACGGCATATGTGTACGCGAAGCGCGCACCGCCGTCGCCAAGAGTGTATTTCCGTGTAAGTTCAACGTTTCGCCCTGTGGAATCTGACCGCAGCTGTGCAATGCGTTTAGTGTGTACGCCGACTGTATAATTCACGCGTGTGCACGACGCCCGTGTGAAAATCGTCGCATTTGTGGCACACGCCCATCCGTCTCCATACACACACACACACACATACACACACACACACACACACACACACACACACACACACACACACACACACACACACACACACACACACACACACACACACACACACACACACACACATCATTACACGTCCGCTACGTGTAATATTCCACGGTGAATAATTTTTTGTTACGAAAATTCCATCGGAAAATAAATAAATAATCCATACGTTTGTTTTTTAACCAAATCGGCGTCACTTACTTAGTAACATTTCTTTTCCATTTATGATAACAGAAACGTACGTAGCCCCCGTACAATTCTAAATAGTGTCGTATTATATTTGCGTGTGTACAGTCGATGAAACGTTTACCTGACGATCGTTCTTTTTTTGTTCGTTTATTTTCCCTTCTACCACCAAAAATCTTTTTTGTTTTATTTACAATTATTTTTAATTCGAAAAACGGTTTTAACTCGAATATAGACGAATGTAAGCGAACGTAGCGAGAAACATATTATTTACGACTTCGTCATTTTCTCACCGCGACGTCGTCACGCCGGTAGTTAACAGTGGGATATGTTAATGTTACACCATCACGAGCAAACTAAAAAATCGTCCGTAAATATCCATATGCGCGACGCTAACAGGTTACATGTCGATTAATTACAATTTGTTAGTAATTAATCGACATTTTTATAATTAGTCGATAAATAAATAGTTAGTACTTTTTCTACAATACGTACTGTATAGTCTATGAGGAGACACGGAGTGAAGTTAACATAGCTAGTAGGCCACGGTAGTTGAAAACTTGCAAAAATGGACCGTCGCTTAAGTTGAGTTGACCGAAACAAATGATTAAAGTAGAGCTACCATAGAAAATAGCTATTTCAATTTGACCATTCATACGTTTTGTATTTACATTTCTTCGATTCGTGCACGAACTAAAAGTTACACATAAAATAATAATAGCGCGGACGTGTTGTTCGGAATTTCGTAGTCTAACGTTTCGGGTAAACCGTATTATGTATGCTACGTTGTCATTCAAACGATAACAAATCGAGACGCGTTTTGTTCGGTAGTTTTTTTGCTGTTTATGTCGCCTACGACATTCTATCTACGACGTACGGTCCTTTTGTACACAGTTTGTGTTTGCACTTCCTTAGGCATGCATTGCATTTACCTGATCACGACAGGTATATCTGTCTGCGAGTGTTTGTTTCACTCAGTCAGACTCGTCTTTTCGCTCGAGTACACGAATCATATAGCGCTATATCGTACACCTCCTGCGTTTCGTTCCGTTCGTAAAAATAATATGTACGACACAAAAGAATACTAATAACATTGTTTATCATTCGTCTAACCAACCGAATACGTCGAACGGAAACGTACGTACAAAGATGTTTATACCCGTTCGTTGTTTTGGTTGAAAAAAGACATCAATGGTATCAGTAAAATAAACGATAATGTTGCTAGTTGAATTGTGAGTTGTTGGGACGTATTTTTCTGTCGAGTAAACTCTGATATTGATATTTCTATAATATCGTCGAATGTATAAATTCTTTTACGGCTGTTGTGTAAACAACACTATTACAATCCTGATATTATTTTCTCTACATTAATTTGACAACCAGGAATTACGATTATTAAAATTTATGCTAAATAACAAATTCCCCGTCGACATTTTCTGATCCTAATTAAGCGCGAATTTATCGAACATTTCACTATTCAGATTAGACGTGTATCGATTTATTTAATATTTAAAAGCTACTTAATATTTTTATCCGAATTTTATGATAACTATTGGTAAATAATATTTCGATAAATTCTTCTTTCTTGATACGAACTAAACACGTTTGTACATATTTATTTCCCGAAATAAACGTAAAATATTTGTAAGTGACACGTTTGTCGAGCACAAGAGCTCGCGCAAAATTGATTCTCAAAAATTGTACGCAGAATTAACGTCATGTGAACTTTAATCTCAAATATCGCGGATGACAAGTAAAAACTCGAATGTAGAGCCAATCAATCATATGATTATTTATTGTACGCGAAGTTTTGTCGGTCAATTGGTTTTAGATTTCAATAAAGGCGCACAAAGAAAATTCAAAAAAAGCACCGCTCAATAGCATATTATGAACACAATTGTAGAAATATAACATTCTGTTTGTATAGTAGTTCCAGTTAAAATAATATAAAATTTGTTTTTTATGAAAAACTAATTTTTGTTTTCAGCTCAAATATCATACGTTAAAAACACAATAGGTACTTTATATATTTTTAGGTAGATAGTAAAAGTTAACTAATTATAATTTATATATAGTACACTACTGGAATAAAAATGTATATTTTACGTTTTTATATGTATATATATATTTGATTACTTTTTGTAAGGGCTTAATGTTGGAAAATATACACAAAAGAAAAATTATTTCATCAAAATAACTCGCTTTATCCTTTCCTGAGATTTTTATTAATGTTTTATATAGCACAGTCATCGACATTACCTCCCCTTCTTATTTTCTTTTACACAAATGCTTTTATTCCTGTTGTATTATAACGTGTGTGTATATATATATATATATATTTTACTTTACTTTTATATTTGAAAAATATGTTCTTTCACTTCATCTTTACCTTCCAACTATTGTGCCGATAAAATACCAAAACTGTTAACATTTAAGAATGGACTTTTAGAAAACCAAACCTAAATTACACGGTGGTTCTATTGTTTAGTTTTATAAAAGCATCGACTCTCCATTATTTCTCCATCGTTCGCCGATTACGGTCTAAAGTATGCAAAAACAAAAACAAAATGGACGGAAGATATTCATGAAAGGACGAAAAAGCAATTTAGTTGTATCAATGTTGTTAAAATGTTTGTTGTAATTTTAAATTTTAATTTTCCACGAATAATTAATAAATTGGCTCGTATCTGTTATACTGTACTGTGTACCAAGTTTTGTTCGTCGAGTCGTTTGTTGCTTTGAATATATACATATATATGTAAACCACCCGACAACGTGAATAATGCTGTCCTATGAATTGATATTAAATCACGCAATCATTATTACACTTCAAAAGATTTCGTCGTCAACTTTTATTCGAATAACTAATATAAAAATGGCTTATTTATGAATAAAATTAAAATCATATTAAAAATTCGTTTTATTTAAATTGATTCTTTTTGAATAATAATAAATAGCGTAATGTTTATAAAAATACACCGAAAAGGCGTTAAAATTATTAAATAACATACAATTTTAAAAATGACTCTAAAACAATCAAAAAATAACTTTTTTTAGTTAGATATCCACATTATAATTAATAATTGAGCGATTAATTGAGCCTATTAGGTAAATATTTTCATACATCAAATATATTATATAGAAAAATTGAAGGATGTTTAGTATATTTATTTTCAAACAAAAAGTTCGGCGATTGTCAGATAATAGAATATTTACGTCGAATAACTTATTTTGACAACCACAAATGTGATTGGTGCATGTTTGAAAAAAATAAGGTCATCTCCATTAATATTTTCAGCAAGCCTTCTTTTGATACTTTTCGTATTTCAAATATTTTTAAAAAATTTGCATCGCTTTATACACACTTTTTTTCTAAAACGGTTTTGAATTTATTTATTTTGGAAATTGTTGCACAATAATACTTCGTGCTCGTTGAATTTTATTATTTATTTTCTTTTTCTATAACTTGTATAGCATAAGCAGGGCATATTTTTGAAGATTCTAATCAGGCTATTGAATCTAGTAGTAATCAAAAGGTTTATTCGGTATCAATTTTTATGTATTTCTGCCTCTGGTTCCTTAAATTATTTACTTTTTCACTAGAAGACGCATAATTTTCGTTCAATTTCACGATTATAATTTTTAATTGTATTAAAAAAATTCGCAATAATAAAAGGCTGTCGTCAACCCCACTTGGTTAGCACAGGTCATGGGGGTAACAGTATATTAGTGGCTATTTTTTCATGAAATTGTACTTTCGAAGAGGCCTTCGAAAATATTGTTGGCCATTTGAAATCAGTTTTTTCCAAAACAAAAAATTTTTTACCTTTTCGCTATTCTATGTAAGACAAAAGCATAGTTTTCGTTCGCAAGTTTCCTTATTCTAATAAAATACCTTAATTAATTACCGAATTTAACCCTATATGGTGCAATGTTACTTCATAATAGCTATACACGGATCGTGTTTATTACCATTAGGCCAAATGATTTTACGGGACCTATCTAAAAGTTTTATAATTGCATCGTTATTTATTTTTTTAGGATTCCGGTATTTATTAGGAAGTGTTTACCGGAACATTGAACTCCAAAGTTCCCACAATAACATTTGCTACATAGCAGCGTTCTTCAATGTCCGTAATTTAATCTAACGTCACCCATATTTTCTAAGTAAGATCTACTGATCGATAGCTTTCTGGTATTATTAAAAACCGTAACTTTTTTTTAAAGTTAATCGTCGGGATTTATTTTATTCATATATTTCTCCAGGAAATTCTTAAATGTTTCGTTCTGTAGTTTATATAATGAATATAGATTACGATTAAAAGACGATTTCTTAGATTGTTTGGTAATTAAATGTTGTATCTTACTTGTACTCTGTTCCGGGTTTTTCTTTTATGTTCAATTCCATTTGTGGATTTAATACGCCAAATACGCCGCTCGATGGTAAATCTTTTATCAACCGCAAATTTTATCTCGCGAATTTTACATACCGCACTGTCCGTTGTTCTTTACATTATCGCCAAACTGATTTGGCAAATAAATTCAACCGAACGCTACCGGTCATTTTGCATTTTGTCGTTTTAAATAAAAAATATTGAATATAAAAACGACGCGACCTTTCACAACAGTTGATAACACATCCGCGTACTCATTAAACATTTGTTCGTACACTGCCGTCACAAACACAAATAAAATGTTAATATATTACCTTAAACGGACATTAAAAAATATATTAATATGGGCCATCGACAACAAAACAAATCGATGTTTTTCCTAATTAACTTACAGATCATATAACCATTTTATAAACAATTCATATAAAAATAGTAAATTTATACAAATTATCGACGAATCAGGCTACGTCTAACGTAGATTTTCTTTTTTCAAATATATAGTGTTAACAAAGTCGACTTTAAAAAAGTAAAAATGCTAATATAATGACGAAAAGTAAAAAAATGCATTAAACGCACCAAAATTATTATACAATCAAAAATTATTGATTCAAGTTCAACGGACGCAAAACAAAGTATGTACAATTAAATTTTGCATAACGTAAGTTAAATTTCTATAAAGAGATACGAAAGCGTTAAAAAAAAATGCAAACGCATCAAGTTCCGGGCCCGAGTAATTAGTAACTTAACAATTTGATTTCGACTTATATTTAGCGATAGAAGAAACTTGACATTTTCAAAATGTGAAACATTTGCTAAATGTAGAGTAATGTACAAAAATGAGACGTATAGCAATAAAAATTGTATTATTTCGTTTAACTTCGTAACTAGAAACTTAGTATCGCGTGTTAACTAAAAGTTCGATCGTGTCTTTTAAATATCAAACGAAAACTTTTCCCTTTTTTTAACTCGAAAGGCGATTCGATTATTTTTTTTTTGCAAAAGAAATAACGGTTAATAACGGTTCAAAGATATTATTCTGTCTGCAACAATTACTCAACTATACATATATCTGGACGAAACAATTTGTCTTTGCGCATTATCAACCCCACCGATCCAATTAATCGTGTATAAAACGACATTTTTGTACAACGATAACATAGACGTATTTTTCCAGCATTTTACCAATTAGGGAACAGTCGCGGTACAAAAAGCCGATAAACGCGTCGGTCACGGTTTCCAAACACCAAACCCTTCGGCGCACCGATTTTAACAGAAAACGAACAGAAGTTATTATATATTCTTGTGTAGACGAATTTTTTCCCACGTAAAATCGTCGAAAAGAACATTCCGCGAGTTCGTGACATGTCGTGGAGATTACATAGTGAACGTAATCGGATACGTGTGCGCGTACTACCGCACATGGGCACGACATGACCGATTTCGCAAACATTGTGTGGTCGATCCCACCACCCGAATTAACTCCGCGTGCGTAAAACCAAGAATACTAATAATACAAGCGAAAAATCCAACCGGCGATATAGATATAAACATTTTTAAGAGGGATGGCCAAACTTCGATTGATATAAATGTATAATATAGTCTCTATTACCAGCCAAATAAACTTACGACCATTTTTCAACTTTACCTATAACTTACATTTATTTGTACGTACTTTTTAAAAAACAGTATTTGAAAGTTGAAACAATAGCTCATATATATATAATTCGTTATATTAAATTTCTACAATATTTTCCCCAGCAATTTTGCATTATGAATTTATCTTGTCGCGGTGGCTAGTAAAATGTAAAGGGCTACGTCACTGGATCAGTATCGGTACGAAGTATTTATTAAATTATTAATATTTTGGTAATCGCAATAAAATAATTATGCGTGCGTGTCATTTTATATTTGTTTCGTTAAATTTACAGGGAGTCCCGTTACAATTAAATATTATCGTTATCCAACAAAATTCGAAATAATTATTATTACGATCCGCCGTTCATTCCGTAAAAACTATACATTTCGTTATATTTCCGATATCGTCCTGGATTTCGTACTTGTTTTCGGATTTCGTGTATCACAACCAGGTTATCGGTGACTTACATTTTGTTTAAAACGTAGTTGGCGTACCCAATCAACGAGTCTTGTCTCAGAACCCTCTCTTATAATATAATATATAATTATCTTAGTTTAGTTTTTAATCGGATACGCTGACAGTTAAACCGTCACATAACTGATCCGACGGCGTTATTACAACTCGTATAAAACTATCGTAACTGTAAGTATAAAATTGGCGGCTACAGTAACTTATCGCGTTCCATTTCGGCTAACGACTGTGACGATTTTTTACATCGTTTATAAAATAGTCGCGTCCGGTAATATACAAATAGCGAAAGTATTCGAACACAATATTCTCATGATTGGCTCTCGTCTCGCCGATTCTCTCCGAAAATCGAAATTCATCTCGCCGATTCGTCGTGAAAAATCACCTCGGATATGTATCGGCAATCATAAAGATGCATTATTGTTGGTTAGAAAAGGTTCTCCCCAGGACTGGAATATACCGTTTTTTTTTTGTACGATTTCCGGGCGGAACTTGCCAAACGATTGTAACCTAAGACCCACAAGTACATCGCACCGGCTATAATAGTACCGAGTTATAATAATAATAATAATAATAACGATAAATAAGACATAATAACACGCGGAACGTTTCGTTTTTATTTGAATGGCGACAAAGAGCTGACAACGAAAGACCAGTAGCCTGGCGGATAACGTCTACAGTCGGCCGCTAAACTATCAACCCGATCGTATGAATAGAACAACAATCGAAACGTGTCTCGTGAGCCGACCGTAATTCTCTAAAAACGGTTTAGATTAAGATCTGTTCATGTGCGGGGGTGGTCGGCACTATAAACACACATACACACATCGTATTTTATGGTTCCGACGTCGGTCGGCTTATAATGTGTATAATCGTGGGTGATCCTTATACCATTATGCGAGTGTGTGTGTGTGTGTGTGTGTCATCGGTTCAAAAAACATAGTGTTTTGGTGAAAAGAAAAAAGCAATACACTGTCTATGTATAATATGTGTGTACGTTTGTGTATGAATACGAGTTTATGGATCGTGAACATATTATTTACCTTTGCCGGCGGATTTAAAAAGGACCGTGTCGTCGTCGTCGTCGTCGTCGTCGGCATTATTATTATTACCTCTATATAGTATGTCGGCTATATACGGTTCAAATATATATATACATATTTATAGTTGGTGGTAATTCATAAGCGAAATCGGACAAGACGCATCCGGTCCAATTGATATATTGAACACACAGAATATCGCTCGAACGTTCCGATAAGTTCGTATTTTGTAAGAAAGTACAAAAAACGTGTAGATACTTCAGCGATTCCGCATACATTCGTGTAGTAGTCACTTCTTATTCACCCATAGGGTTTATTCGCCATAGCCTAATAAAGTTTATTAGAACGCGTTCGTTTATTAACGATTTCCGTGCAGCGTTTTAACAACCGGTAACTTTTCATGCGTTTCGAAACTTTCGTAAATATGGTATATTTGTATACGTGCTATATAAAGACAAAGGTTTTTTGGCAATTTCGTGTTATTTTTGCTCGTTCACACAAAAAAAACCAATGTAATAAAATATTTTAACCTTAACATATCAAAGGTAAAATTATAATAAATTTGTAATATTATATCGCCTAAATTTGCGCGTTTAAAATTTGAAATTAATTATTTCAAAAATTTTTTTTGCCTATTCTATATTATAAATATTTATTTTCAATAAGTTTTATCTTATAGGTGTTTCTTAAAAATTATCGTCCAAATTCATAATCAGTAGTTTCGGTTACTATCAAGATTGGAATATAACAAGGATATTTAACCGGTGATACGTACTATTCCATTTTTCAACCGTAGAAGAAAAATGTTGCACTTCCCGAGTTTTGTGTACGACGAATATTCTTATTGTGTTCCAATTAAAATTTAATCCTTTGACCTTTCGATAACAATTTACGGTAAGAGTTAAGCTGTAAAATAACGTATTTTCATTGACTCATCGATTATTGCAAAAATAACGTAGTTTGCGTGGTTTAATATATTTGTTTTTAATTCGATTGTTCGCTATTTTGAACAAAAATAACGCACGTACGCGTTAATTTAACACCTATATGTTTGCCATTTTAGTCGAATACACAAATTATTAATTCATAATCGTGTTTCTTCAGATTCCGAGTGTCTATGTGCTCGAATATTTGACTCCATTTAAGCGTTATAGCTGTCCAGCCCTAGTTGCAAATAACGTTGCTAATCGATTTGAAGTATAAACCGGTTCGATTTTAACGTATTTACATATTAAATATTACGAACGTAACTATACGCGATACGCGATCGTAACTATCGAATGCAATAACCTAAAAACGGTTTAATGGTTACTGTAAAATCGTGGTACGCAAACTTTTCACATTCCGCGCTCGAAGAATATCGAAATATTCACTTTTTATTCATAACCGTAATATAAACATATCGAGTATCGACGACGGTATTATAGTCGGACGCGTTACATGGACGCGGCAATTAGACGTCAGGTAAATGTGTACCAATAATGGCAAGTCGTACGCATCGTTAATGAGGACGCGTTCTCGGAAAACGTAACGCGGATCGAACAACATGTGTCTGATTGACGCCACATGTGAGCGTCGCCGACGTGTTACACACTACCCCAATACCACCCGGACGAGACGTATTTATCTATCCGAGAAATGAAATAGTACTTAACGTTCGAGATAAAAATTATCGTAGTAATCGGTTATTATTGTCAAACACGTACGTTGTCCACAGGGTCACGTATATATATATATTTTTTTCCCCCTCCTAATCGTTCGTGCGAATACGTTATTGTTGTTCACGATCTCCTAGACAATATTTACGACGACCGTTGGACACGTGCGCGACGCGTACGCGTATACAAACACTGCACTTAAATTGGACACCCGATACGGGTGCACGTTGGAACTACATTT
The DNA here is from genome assembly GCA_025469175.1 of Geopemphigus sp. TES_GeoC_2020. Taxonomy (NCBI): domain Eukaryota; kingdom Metazoa; phylum Arthropoda; class Insecta; order Hemiptera; family Aphididae; genus Geopemphigus; species Geopemphigus sp. TES_GeoC_2020. Next base: position 15,276 of record JAIPRN010000990.1, on the reverse strand, counting down.
TTTTTTTATGCGCGTATTCCCAACGTTAGAACACCGTGCGCGATATTACGTGTATACTTGAGTATCCGTCGATTAATACAAGGGGAAGTATCGAATTTTTCTCGGATCGCGCTTAACCGTTTCTCGCGAATTTCGTTTTTTATTCGAGAATACGTACACTGCCGTACGATAAAACGACAGACATAATTACGAAATAATAGATACGTATTACGCGTGATAAAAAGTAATAAACAATTCTGTAACGTGTACTGTTGGACCTTAAAAAGCATACACACTCGCTAATATATATATATATATATATATATTACAAGTGTTTATTGATAACGTCATTTCGTCGTCGATGTACCGCCGTCAAGTATGGAACCTGTGGGGAATCACAGGACAATGGCGCCTTAGGCCACTCGTGTGTGTGTGTTAATATACCGTACATTACGGTACTCGACAGTGGCGACGACGTGACGTGTGTACGATCGTATTCGATAGTAATCCTTCTCTCGACACCGACGTCGCCGCCTCTGCCGTATTTTCGCAATAATTGCCGATAACGAAATTTACAATATCCCTCCTCTCTTTCATTCTTCTCTTTGCCCTTATCCCATTGTCTAACTATATACATAATCTGTCAACCCCTTTGCGCGAGCGCGCGCACACACACACACACGCACACAAGCGCGCCAGCTTGGTAGGTTTGCGTTGCTATGGTATCGTCGTCGAATTATGTATGGCCGCGGCGCGGTACTTTGTGCCACGTTAACGATATACGTAATTTGTATCGGGCGTATATCTTCTCCTTCTCTCTACCTCTCTCTCTATCTCGTCATTTATCGCTTTTACGTTTCGACCGCGATTCCTATCGGTCGTACGCGTGCGTCTACGTGTGATAACTATCACACGCCAAAGCGACTTCCAGACGACGCGACACGGCTCGCGAAAAACGCTGAAATTAGATTTTTACGAACGTGTGTACAATTTCACACACGGCACGTTAACAACGGCGTTTAAACGCACTTACGTATAACGCGCTTGACATTTACACGGGACTTGGAACGAATTCCCCGTAATGTTCTTTTGGAAACCGTGCACGGACAATAGCCCGTCTTAAGTCTATAGTGGCCAATAATACGCGGTTTTCGTCAAAAAGCAGTTCTGGTTCTGGTGGCCGGTGTGACAGAAAACGTTGAGTAGCTATGACAGACCGAAAACGTTCTCGTCGGTTCCAAAAAAGTACTTATTTCACCTTCTAGAAACGAAGTTCCAGGCTAGTGAACCGGCGATATTTCACCGACGCGCAATAATAGTTACGTTACACGTTCCATAAACAAATTTTACCCTTACGCTGTTTACAAGCTCGTGAATTATACCACGACCATACGCTCGTCGTGGCGTACCAGATAAATGGCCCTAAACCGAGCGTACGAATTACGGTCATTCCATTTGAAAACGGGAATATAATTCTCGGTTGTAAGAATTTGTGTCGTACAACGATTATACGGAAATTTTGGAACCTATCGGTTTTTCAAAAAAATTTAGTGGCGGCAGTAAAAACGAATAATAAACCTAAGGTCAAAACCGACGCGGGTACAATGGCCAATGATAACAGCGCGCGGTCGACGTATCGCGTTTTATATTATTGCTATCGCTGTCGTTCGTGTTCATTTTATTACGTTCGGAAACGGGTAAATAACCACCGGTACCGATTATTCCGCCCATTCCGTTTTCGCGGTATAATTTATACGAGCAGCGTCGACGATAAGATAAATGAACTGGACACGGGATTATCCGGCACCGAATGCGTTGGACATTGCACGAATTCGACGCGGAACGTTGTCGATATGGCGGCGCGTAACCGTCGAAAATAAACCGGTGTCCGCGATTCGCAATGAGTAAGCCCGTTGAGGTCGTCATCTTGAACCTGCCCACCCCTCCACGAAAAAAATGGTCGAACGTGTCGGCGAAGCCCGTAATTATAACGAACGGTATCGCGTGGACGCGCGTTATTCCGGCGCACCGGCCGAATACAATATAATCGCGCGCGGGGTGGGGTCGAGGGACCCATTATTATTTTTAATCCGTCGGCGCGCGCACTCGGGACGAACTGCGAACATCTCCTCGGCACTCGAACCGTCTTAATTTCCGCTAAATGTAACGCGACGAGCACTCGACCAGTAATCGCGACCGCGTTTCGTAAACTGGTTACGGATAATCCCGTGGCCGTACCGCGGCCGCACCGACGTTCGCCGTACGGGCCGCCGGTGACCCGCACTCGAGAGGAGGTCGGAGTTTCTCATCCGACGCCGCGAACGACCAGTGCGCCCGTACTGCGATACCCGCCCCGCGACCGTCCGCTCGCGCTACCGAACATTTTTACGCGCACGTCACCACCGCCTGGCGGCGGCCAATGACGTACACGTTTAACTCGCGCGCGTACGTACGTACAATGACGCGCAACAATGGCGATCCGTTTGATCCGCGACGAGATTGCCGTTTTGTCGTCGCGCGCATTTCCCTTCACAACCCCTGCGCGTTAAACAGTCGACGCGTAGTTTGTGTAATTTTTTTCTCCCTGTACGAGATGAGGGATCCTAGAGCACCAATAAACCCGGTCGCTAAATAGCCACTATACGGTACACACACACACACCTGCGCCGAAGGGGAATCGTTATTAACGCGCGTACGTATCGTGCACGTAATAATACGTTCCGTGAAACGTTAACACTACACGATTGTTCGTTTTACCCGAAAACGGTCGCGTTTCGTCTTCGAAAAGTTCTAAATCTGTCGTATCAGGGACGTTTGTTAGGCTCGACGTAATATTAGGACTTACGTACCGATTAATGGATCGGAGCTCGGATATTATTACTATTCCTAGACAACATCGGGAACGAAAACGACGGCGGAACGACGGGCGCTTCGAGCCGGAGACGCGCACGGGTTTCGAGGTTTTATTGTCATATAGTATTGTCGTTATAGTAAATCGTTATGTACGCGAAACGGGTCTGAACGACGCTTGTAGTTTCTCGTAAACGATAATAATACGCGTTGTCGGGTCTGGAGGTGTGAAATGGAGCGCGCCATATTTATATCGGAAACGTCCTTTATGATCTATGGCCTCTCTCTAGTCCATGTTTTTAATCACAAGACGACTTTTTTCATCGCGTCCTTTTCTTGTTCAGTTTTTATAGTCTTGTACGATAGAGTGTATCGCTTTTTAATTGTGTTTGAAATATAATTAAACATCGTAGCATAGCATTACTGATTGTATTTTTTTATGTGACCACGTGTCGTAGGATCCCAATCGTCGCCATGTGTGCGATTTAGTTTTAGTCACATATATATATATACATTGCGTTTGAATTGCCGAATTTATCGTTTCTAAAATACGGTCCGTCCCCTTAAGAAAATATGTAGCGTACGATATTTTTCTTTTATATAATCGATCCGACAACACGTAACGGGCACCTCTCGCTATCGATAACAGACGGGTAGCGTACACGCGTTGTTGGAGCATTGTGCGTTTCTGAACTCGTGTCACGTTTTAGGCTAGTAACGTATACGAAATTGTTCATGTCCAAAACGTGTAGACACAATTTGCTAATCGGAATTTAACGCTCAAAGTCGTTCGAACACGAAGTCAACGCTATAGAGCGTTCGCATAATCGAAGACAAATACCATTCAAACGAAAAACGCCTAGTTTCAAAACTAATCCGTTCTTTGTCCGAAAACACGCAAAACAATTTTTAAATATTTTTTGATTATTAACGAAAACAAAATCGAATGGTTCAATTTATGAAATACTCGAAACAATAAAAGCGTTGTTTACGAAACTTAAAATACTACCAAAAAAAAGAAATGTAATCGCGTTAAAAAACACGATTATTATTTCGGCATCGACGAAAGTTGCATATAATGTGGAGGTTGTCTTCGAAATAAATCCGAAATTAGTTATTTAAAAACCAAAGGACGCCCGACGTTATAGTAAGTACACAATCGTAAATGTTCATGTTCGAACCTAAAGAGAATTTCGTCGTTCATATTCCTAAAAACAGGCGTAAAAAGTGTCCCCCTCCTACCCAGAAAAGAAGTCGATATTTGAATAGCGCGTAAATAGGGGTACTCGAAGTACATTAGTAGCTGGGAAAGCGTCGTGTGTCAGTCGTTCAATAAGAAAAAAAATGACGCGAACATATTGCGAACCGAGTAGCCCTAGTAATAATATTTTATCGTCGGCCGACAGTAGCGTCAGAAATTGCTACAATTTATTAAACTCTGTCGTTTCGTTTCGTAACTGACGGGCCACGCTAAACGCTATACAAATGCTCACGTTCATTGTTCGATACGCGTCCCGGGAAACATGCCCATTTCATTATTCGTCCTATTGTTTTACCGACACTGGAATCCGCGCTTATTACGTAGCCGAGATCCGTTTCTCTTTTTTTCGCGATACTTTTATTTTTTATACATTACTGCTCGAGAGTTTGCACGATGCGATAATATATGCACATACGAAACGGCGACGAGTGGTGGTGGGTTCGACGACGGCCCGTCATTAGCATTATTTGTCTTTGCTTTTTGTACTTTTATGCGGTACGTGTCAAAAAACGAGGAGACAATTACAACGGGATCGTGGTATGCGTTAAGTAGTCGTCTGTCTACGTTGTAATATAGTTTTACATTATTTGACTAAGACGCGACGAACCGAACAACAATGACGACAACCTCAAGCATACTGTTTCGTTCGCGAGGATAATAAAAACAAAATCAAATATTATATAATACGAATATTATAAATTTGTCGTTACCATTTTTCCTTACGAATAATTATTTTACTATAATGTGTATATATATATATATACACTATAAAATGACAAAATGATTACTACTATTTATGAATATTACTCGAATACGATCCAATTTCGAAATTACACGAAACGCGTTTGTACAAGTCAAGACGACTATATCGAATTAATGAACATCAACAGAAATAAAGAACAATTCGAATTAAATCATTTTATAACGCGGCAGGTAATAAAAAATGTTTTAGCGGTTAAGTCGTCTTTAAACGAAATTGACGTGTACGATGAATGCGAATTGCTTATTACTTCACTCCGGTCGGTACTTTTAATAACGAATGGGATTGAACGCATTACTTCGAAGCGTTCGAAGAAAATACAGTAGAAAATGTGCTATCAGATTTTTCAGTCTAGAAACTTACGCGAGTATCGTGAAAACCGTTAAGAACCCGGTTTCGATTGTATTTTATAAACAAAACGCTCGTGACGTTAGTAAGCACACCAAACGTAACGCACGGTTATCGCGAATTCCTCTTCATCACCGGTATTTGGAGGTTAGATAGTGGCGTCTTACGACTTCCGGTACGCATGTTATATTCGTTTAAGCCGCACGCAAATATGTCGCTAGCGTAGCGAACGGTTTCGAATGATGAATAAAGTCAATCGTTTTGACGAAGTGTACGGAACGCGGGCCCGGGGAAAGGTGTTAGAGATCCCCCGTGTATGTGTGTGGTATTGAAATCGATTTATACCCGATAGAACGTCCGTAAGCTGAGTGCTCTAAAAGTTCATCATCAACCTGGGCGGTTAGTTTTAAATTTTTGGTTTTGATTCTTAAATGAATCCTTCATTCTTCTGATTCTAGAACTGATCGGTTCTAACGATTTTTCGACTAGTACGTAGTTGCGAAACTCAGTACGATCCTAATTAATTACAACGTAGCAAGTCGGAACGTAGGTTCGAAAACGGAGTTATTTGAAAGCGGTGACGTACCACGAAGCGAACGTTAATAATTTATAATTGAGAATGGAATCAACCGTTTGGATGTGAATCCAAATTCGGGGATAATATTCGATATTTTGTATTCGTATATTATTGAATCGATTGAAAAGAAAGTTCATCATAATCGGTTTTATGTCGTCGAATCGTATAACGTTTTTAATTAAATATCGTAAATAAAATAACGGGTACGTATCGTCGACGTATTATTAAGTACCAAACGTTTAATAGAACGTAACCGACGCTCGTACGTATCACTATTTTGGGTGGAACCACGTTATGAACACTTTTACGATCGTTGCGCACTTTACTCGGTCTCCGCGTCGATTGCGTCTAAGAAATATTTCGTCGATGCGTTACGGAATTAGATTTCGCGGACTCCAAACGGGTCGCACGTTTATCGCACAAATTGCGATACGAGCTAGCAGCGCGGGGTTCGGATTGTTAACGGGCGTTTGTCGTCCGGACAAATGCTTCCGACTGGCATTGTTCATCGCATGGTCACCAATGTATGTATACCTACAGTCACGTACAGTACGTACGTAATATTTGATCGGTACGATTTGTTGGTTTCCGCCGCGATTGTGTGTCGTCGTGTCCCCCCTGCCGGACCACGATCTCACCCGTCATCCCACGACCGTCGTACCTAAATAAATACAAATATCGTAATAGCGCGCGTGTAAATTAGCTCGGCATCCGCCCGCTCGACGCAGTCAAAACGACTAATCTCGTGGGTTATTTATGTTGCGTCTTGGGCGTACCGACGACGGCAGTAGCGCGACGGGGCGACGGAAAGAACGAAAGACGGGCGCGCGCACACATATAGAGTGGGTGAACGAGTGAGTGAGTGAGAGAAAAAGAGAGAGAGAGAGAGAGAGAGAGAGAGTGAGATACTTGTGTAAATAACGTTCAACACGCATGTCAAATCCCTTTGGTTCTTATTGTACATGCGTGTGCGAGCGGCGCGCGCGCGCATGTGTGTGTCGTGTAACGGTATACTCTCGATTGTGTGTATGTGTTCTCGGTAGGTTCATAAACAGTAATACGCTTTAATGTTTTAGTCGGATCGGTCGATGCCATCGTGTGTACAACAACGGCGGCGACGACGGATAAATATACAGACGGACCGATATCGACGCTTACACCACGTGTCGTCACGTTCGTCTCGAACGGTTGACCCGATCGTGTTTAAAGCGTTTTTCGCGGGTGTAGATATAAAAAAAAAAACAACGCGAAAAAATCGTTCGTCGTAACTATACACGACGAAAACGGTCGTACACCGGTACCGGATGATAAACGTACGTAACGCCCGGTGGTTGTGGGTGGATCGGTGGGGTGGAGGAGGTCGTGTCCGTGAGCACGGATAAAACGGCGCGCCGTCGCGAATCGACGTTCGTCGTTAAGTCAGCCTAACCAAATCGTCTCGGCCGTGGTCGTCGCGGAAAGTGTTTGTTTTTTTCACCGTACTCAGTTTTCGGAAACCCTCGGGCGAGTCGGTCCCGCGCGTGAACTCTACGGCATTGCGGTCGGGTACGCGCACGTCGCGGACACCGTATCCGCGATCGGAATTTATCTGGCGACGCGTCGGTCCCGCCGTCGCGATAAAGTGCCCGCCAGTTGTCGCGTCGTTAATTAACGTTGCACGGCGCGAATGGGTAGAACGGCGCGAGGGTTTCGTGACCGGCTTCGTCACGATTTGTCACCGGCAACGGGCTCGAGAACGGCGTGTCGACGAAATTAAAAACGGTGTCGGAAATGCGTCCGCGGCGACGACGTTAATGGGATTCTCGTCACCGTATCTGTTCGGTTCCGTGGCCGTTATACCGTTATTACTTATCGTCGTCGTTATTATTATTATTATTATTATTATTATTTTACGTCGAGTCGGGTGACTTTGACGTGGCTGACGCGCTAATTAACGCCGTCACCGCCGCCGCGTTACCATCCGCCGACGTAGTCGCGCACGAACGCAACACGAAAAATATACGGCGAACAACGACCTGATTTATTTTTCCGTCTACCGTATCCCCGCACCGGCAAATTCATCGGCTGTCCAAAACGTTCGAGTCGATGATGATACACTTACGCGCTCGATCGTGTTACATTCTCGCGCGTACACAAACATACGTTCGCGATTTATTCGTTAATTCGCCGGATTCCCTAAATGGTATCGCACACGTTCCTCCACGGTTCACCATCGACATTTTGTGTCGATCCGAATATCAATCGTTCGTCGCGCTTATCTTTGTCGTTTCTTCTTCTTGTTCGCGATATGTTTTCGATAGATTTCATATTCGTAGGAGCAGTCAACCGTCTCGGATTTAAAATAATCGAAATCGCGCGCGCGGCCTCGCGCCGAAAACGATTAATACATTACGTCGCACTCATCTTTCGGTTCGACTTTTACGCGTACTTAGTCAACTAAAATATTCCCCCAGTTTACAAGAGCGATTTACATTTTGTCCTAATGCCAAGTAATTCCATTTAAACGTAAACCAGAAAAAACGTTGTACGCGATTATTAGTTCATGTTAATCACTACTACGGTAACAAATGACGTCATAAATCATAACCTCGAACTACATCAAAGACTTTTTTTTGTCATACCAAAACCATAATATTCGTTTAATGTTAATTAATTTGTTTGGACCGTCGTTTGTTTAATGGTTTTATTTACTTTAAGGAGCACAAGGGAGAGAAGTAACGTGTGTTACGCGGTACACGATTCGACTACAAATATAAAATATTTGTGAAATGACATGCGTGTCGAGAAAAAAAAAACAATTGATTTTGTCACTATTGTGTGATGTACCTGTAATTATGGGATAAAATTATCGTTATCTTAATGTAGAACGCGTCAAAAACAATATTATTACAATGGTTTCAACGGCGTGGTATTTAAAACGCATTAATAGCTTACATAATTTTATCGTGACGTAACATATTTTTATTCTACCATGCTGGTGACTCTACATTTCAATAAACCAATACGACGGTTGTTTCTAACATCACGTGTGAATCGTCGTCATGTTTTCGTCAAAACATTGTTCGTTGTTTGTCGTTCGTTCAAATATTAACGCAGACATATTTAACGGCGGACTATAATAAATATAATAAACGGTTCGTCAGAAATCGGTGCGCTCGATTTCAAACGAAAGTGAGATCAATTTCGATCGAAACGCGTCTAAATTTCGACAAAATATTATAATTAATACAATATAAGTGATTCGTTGATGACTTTTGTACCGGTTTGACTGCGATAAATGGATAACGATTAATATGACGCCTTTTACGCGGTCCGTTTCGAATATTCTATTTTCCGAATCGTTTACGGCGCGATTTAATTAAAACCGAGCGTTTATTTTGGGCGATGCCATTAGTGTATGACCGAGATTACCGATTGTAAATATACGTTTCGTTTTTTTTCATTGACGACGCGAGCGAATTTACGAGTAAACTTACAGTTACACGTCTCGGTTGAACGAGCTTGAATATGGTAACGTTAATTCGATCAAGTAGGTAAAGGCTTTCAAGTACGCGTGCACGTTTCAGTCGGTTTTCCGTAAAACAGACGCGGCGCGACGAACGTCGAATGTTTAAACGGCCGAATCGCGCGATTTAGCGTTCCGATAATATCGGCGGGCCGAGAAATGTTGGGAGGTGGAAACCTAAGGCGTTCGTAAGTCATTCGCAACGGAGTAGTTTTATTTCTATTATTTTCGACGGTCGATCGATCAATATGAACGGGTCTCCGGCTACATGGAGTGGATAATATAATACGGCGTAAATAATAGACGCGTATAGCGCGTTTATTTTTATAGCATACCGCCGCCGTCGATGTCGTTTTATTGTCTTAGCAATCGTCACCAATTTAATTTATGCAATGGCACAATCACATCGCATATGTGTGCACAACACACACACACACACACACACACACACACACACACACACACACATACACATACACACACGCATGGAGAACGACTGAAATCCTTAGGATCAGACCGAAACGGTACCGTCTCGTCCCGACCGAGAGACTAATGTACCGCTCATTTGTCAGCATCAACTTACACGCACGCACATGCCGTAGTCTGTTGAACTGCAGTGTAGCTCTTGCAGCCTGCGCGCCAACTCCGGGGACAATCCGTGCCAACGATTTCTATTTTTTTTTTTTTTTTGATTACGGACGTTCTAGTGTTTTAAAACGCGACGAAAATCGACTCGTTCTACGACACGAAACGCGTAGTAATTCGTTACTTCGGTCGTTCGATTAGATTTTTACGAGACTCTCTACAATCATTTCGTGGTAAAACACCGATCGCAAACGCGCTTATAACGCTTTTTGGCCCGTTTGGTTTCGCAATTGTGTCGACACACGGACAATATTATTACAACCGTAATGAAACGCTTCGTTCGTTCAACTATTGTAAAATTGTATCCGCTCGGTTCCTTTTTTTATCATATACGTGTGTTCAAAACTCGATTATATGTCACAAATAACTAGCGATTATTTTAATATAATATACGTAATTTAAAACATTTACCGCGATTATTCAATTGGCAAATGAAGGGGCTCGCGTTAGCAATAGACATTAAACCCTCGAGAGGGTTCATACAACTTCAGGTAGTCAGCGGGGAAGGGAACGCAAAACGTGTTTGATCGTTACAGTACTTTGATGTTAAGCAAAAAAAGACAGGAAGCCTTTTGCGTTTTCAATGATTGTTATTCGTAGTGGTTCCAAAGTTGCTTATTAATTTCATATCTATGTTGTATTATAAACTACAGGAAACAATTTAAACCATATCTTAATACGTGCTTATTGTTATATTGAGATGGAATGGTCGTTTATTAAATAAACTCAATTTTAAACATTCACGTACATATTTAAAAGACGATATTTACGTCTATTAGACTTCATTTTGCGCTCGGTTCAAATCATTTGGTCAATTAATACATATTCGCGTAAAAATTAAAAATGATATCGAAAGCGAAAATTTAAAGGTCCGTTTAAATAATAAAATTAATCTGAAATTGTATTAATAGTCATTAATATTGCCTGGCTAGAATTTAATTTGCGAGTTTGCAATTACATCCAAACAAAGAATAAATACGCGGCGATCCGCGGTCGCCGTGGACATCGGCTCAAATCAAATACTTAGACCGACATTTTAGCGTTGTATTGTTAATTTAAATTTGAAACGGGCAATAAACCGTCGTATATGAAAAACGAATCTGAACGTTGCTAGTTTAAAGTTATAGTTAATGAACATGTTGTAATATGTAGTAATAATATATATATATAGTATAACGATTAATGGGTTTGCAATAAACGACATTTTAAACGCTTATAAACTGTTTTCATTAGAACAAGTTTTATGAATTTTGAACGTATACTGGAAATATATCGTTAATCTTGTATTCAATTTTTAGTACTTAAAAATGAAAATTGTTAGACCATTGGCCCGTAAATGGAAAATTCTATTAGCTTGAAATAAAGATATTCATTTTTTGTGGAATTCTTCAAATTTACCCAGAATTTCAACTTTGATCATTTCATACAAATTATTTTTTGTTTATCGATTTTTCAAAAATTATTCGCGTTATTTTAGTGTTATATGATAAATTTTGTATTAAGGTTATCAAAATAAAAATTTTATTAATTTAAAATGTAAAAATATTGAGAAAATGTGCAATTGTGAAAACGCTTTAATTAACGCGAAATTTTATTCAAACAAAATGTACGTATGTATTCTGTTGAAATAAATAGCTAAAATAAAAATTTGAGTGTCTCAAAATATTAATTTGGAGATTATAACGAAAAATAATTTGTATTAATTTTTTTATAGTTTTCCTGTACGCATACGAAAAGAATTGAAAAAGAAAATCAAAAACCCGTGTCAAATAAAGCTCCAAATTCGATTTGCTAGAATCTACAGAAAGTGGTGTCGAGTTTAAAAATCAGAGTTATCTCGCTATACAATAAACCGTTTACATATAACAAAAATTATACATTATTGTGAAACTAATATAATATTTGTTTCGCTCAGAATCTAATAATGACCAATTTATAAAAAGTAACCCTATTATGAATACGAATCTTACTTACGTACTCGTAGTTGATGTTAAACAAAAATAGTTTTATGTAATGTTTAATTTTTTTGAAAATATTTAATATATTTTAATTTCCGGAATTAATTATTGTTATATTTAGAAATAAAAAAATCCAATACATTTTAAATATGTTTAAATATTATGATTTAATTAATTACTTCGTGGAATTCTAAAAAGAAAAAAAAAATGAAAGAAGACGAAGACAGAATGAGAGTCTATTAAAAACATTATTTCTACAGCTGTTTATGATATAAAGTGAAAACGATTTTGACACATTTTAAAGAATGTATATGATGGCATCTGTCAGTGTATAAAAGACTTTGACAATAACTAAGAGCTAATTGGTGATTGTTCTCAGTCTCTGTAATAGGATATTTTCTTCTTTATTTTAATCTATTTAAAAATTTGATTTCAGTTGCCAAAGAAAATTTGGGTGACAGTTAAAAAATAATAATACATTTTCATCGTTATTACTGTTATTATTATCACTATTATTATTATTATTATTATTATAAATAAAAACAAATTAAAATTGTTTAGCTTAGTGGAATTCGTTCTAGTAGGATTTTATGTTGCGCGAAATATCGCACGTGCTGAAAGATCGCCGACGATTCGATTAGGCGATTAAAACGTTAAAACACTATTGACTTTAGTCACTGTGTACGGTGTAGTCACTATACGAAAATAGCTTATTTATTTCCTCGGATGTTCGCACGTCATTTTGTGCACACATTTTAATGCATTGTGTACGTACCCCCATATTTTTCGCAACGGAAACACGCGTATTTTATTATTTCAACTGTCCCTAATATTTACAATGTAATTTTTTTATAGTTGGATGGCACATTAAAATGTTTTGCGACTTTGCGTTATAAAAAGAAAGCACTAAAGCGGCCACCGTTTACGACGTAACGGCGAACAATATTATTTGTGTGAATAATCAGTGTGCAACGAATAAAAGTAAAAATCGTTTTTACAACCGCTATGCCCGGTCGAATATCGTAAATCATATTTTTGTTGAGGAAATATCATTCCGCGGCGGCTCGATCCTTTGATGAATGCTTCGAGAAATCTTGAAGAGTGCTTCCACATGGGCACGATTGTACGCCCACCGTTTGACCACTTCTGCGTATTCGGTCTGTCTGTCATACAGTGCTTCGGCTTTATTTATACGTTTCGATGGGTTCGCGCGCAAATAATAAACAAATTTTTCTGTAAAAATAATTCTCAAAAGCAACAGTGTGGTCCTGGAACCCAGGATAAACGATAAACCATATCAATAGCGAAAAAAATGGAAACACGTCACGCGTCGAGAATCACACGAACATGACGAGGAAATCGAACGTCCATTAAGTATTTATCGCGGGCCGGATATTTGAAATCTGAAGTTATTCGGAATATTGAAAAAACAATCGTTTTTCTATTAAATCGACACGGCACGTAGGTTATAATTTAATAGCGTTAAAACCCGTTCAATTTGAATACACTATTTACGTCCTATAAAAAACAAACTGTATAATATACGTTATACCGACGAAATTATTTTACACACTAATGCAATTCAACACCACTTACTTCGTACAATTATTTTTTCAAAATGATTCTGTTCAAATATGTTCTTGACATTTGTAATATAATAAAAATAAAGACGATTTGTGGTAGATAATAATAGTTTTTTGGTTTTATAAATATCGATTTCGAAATATTTTCCACGCACACAACGGTCAAATATTCCGTAAAAAATGGTTTTGGAAAATTATCACTGCCCGTACGAAAAATATAATTTACCGTTCCGCGAAAATATTTAAATTACATTCTAAAATTGAGTCATAAATACAATAACAATTTATATTTCGTATTTCTATTTTAATAATAGAAAGAAAGAAAATATTACTTTAAAAACACTTTGAAGTTCACTAGTATTTGAATTTCGTCTCCTTGTATTCATAATTAATTTGATATTTATTAAAGAAGAAATAAACATTGAATTAATATGTTTACATAAGAAAGAATAAAATTTAATTTTGGAAATTGTTTCTCCACCATAATAGTAATAAAAGAAATACTTTATTGTTTTTTACTTTGAAAGAACTCAACAACATTTGATAATAAACGAGCTATGTTTATACGTATATTCGTATACCGAAAATGTGTATACACTTGCTATATATATATATATTCGTAAAAATAGTCACTATATAACAATACTTATATTAAAATGTGTAACAAATTGATATAGGATTTTAATTTTAAAATATAATTTATTCAACGTTCTTATATATACACGACATTTAAATATAATTACGTAACTGTTTAAGTTTGAATAACATATGCGTATTATACAACCGGTTAAATTAATATTATATGTTATGTCGAGTTTATCAATAACGGACACGTGTGTTTCCTTTGGTTGCTAATGAACATTCCTAAACCCCAATTATTAGTTATTTGATGTTAACACGTTATTTTATATTATTTACGAACGTATTTTCGGCTTTGAGTCGAGCGCGGCCAAATGTTTTACGTCTATAGAGTGAAGCGTTATATTTTGTTCGGTCATTCGTGTATACGCGTTTCGTCCGCGATTATATATTTTATATACGTATGATAATGAACGTGTTGAAAAGCGGGCGCGCGCGACGAAAACTGCGTTGTTTTTTTACGCGTTTTTAATCACGATCGCGTCTCGCGATTACTGGAAACGATTGTCGAACGCTAGTTCGCCCGCGGAATAATAAACAAATACGAAGCCGTGCCGGGGGACAGCTGCCGGGTCATATATGAAAACGGTACAGCGCGTCCGTCACGCAAAACGGTCGGTCGGCATTGGACGGGCGACGGACGATTCTAATATTATAAATAAATATCGCGCGTCCCGGACGACGTCGGCGTGAATCGATCGAATCGCGAGATTTCGACCGCGACACGAGACTGACGTGACGACAAGTGGACCGAACGCGTAATATCCGCGCTACGTACACACCGTATATATAATGTACCGTCGTCGGACGCCGCCGCCCCCGTCCCATCCACCCTCCGAAAACAGCTGCGAACGTATAACGATTAAAATACAAACGATTGTTTGTCGGACGCATTAAAAAAATACAAAGGTCCCGCCGCTCGCGGTGTACAAGTGTGTCGAGCACCACTCTCTGATACGGGCATTGTGCTCACTCGTCGTGTAAACTGTACGGGGTATATACATATACGCGTCGACCGATCGACCAAGAGAAAAAGGAAGAGTGACACACACACGAGCACGTTTTCGGGCTGTACACAAGAGAGAGAGAGAGAGAGAGAGAGAGAGAGAGAGAGAGAAAGAGTGCCGACGAAGCGGTGCGGTTTTTTTTGTCGTGATGTTCGTGCACGGGG
>JAIPRN010000989.1:0-57442 GCA_025469175.1 Geopemphigus sp. TES_GeoC_2020 | reverse complement strand
TATATATATATATACATAACACCCATTGAGATATCATCAAAACAAAACCGAAATAGACATATAATATAAATATCGCCTATAGACGGTTTACAGTCAGTAAGAATTGTTTCTATAATAACAGTTTATATATATATGTACACTACACACGAAACATGTAAAAAAGGATTTAGAAGTACTGTGTAGGATTTTCTATTCACGTGCACCTTTCTTCCCCCGCATACGTCCTGTAGGACAGCCGAATTTCTTTTTGACTACGCCGAACACGATTTCGAGAATACTACGCGTGACACGACTGCTGTAAAAACAGCGACGTTGTCTAACATTATGATTCTACACGTGGGAATTCTTCGTTTAATATATATATACGTATTATTTATAGTCAAATAATAAAACTAGACTAGAATTCAATGAAAATTATGTTTTATATACAGTGGGTTCTAACAAAAGTGCCAACCTTGAGGCGCGAACATTTAGGAAGAGGAGAGGAGGAGATAAAAAATAAAGTATATTAATCGGTTAAAGTTAAAACCAAATGTACGTCAAATAGTAACCTATTCGCTTAAAAGGAGAGGAGAATTAATTCGGACAAAAATAGATGGCACCTATAACAGATTTGTGAATAATATATCAATAATATTTAAAATATATTTTCATTAAGGGCATTTTGCGTTATTACCGAATATAGACTTCAAATACCGATAAACTCCGTTAAAATCGAAATTAATGTCCAAAATCGATATCGAAATTATAAACAATAAAATCGGATTCAACGCGTAAACTTTTAATTAACATAAATAAGAATATTCGAAGTTGAAACGTCTATCAAACTAATGAAATATTCGTAAATCTCTTATAACTCCTCTTATTAGGAGAAAAATTGATGTAAAAAATAACATTGGGATTATGGCTCACGTCGGTACGAGTATTTGCAAGCTATATTGTGAATTTCTCTCGACTGGCGAAGCGCTAAAAATAAACCATTATTGGGAAATACTAAAATAATATAATATAATTTATTCCATAAATGACTCTGAACGTATAAGATAAAAATGATCGAACTGCGAATAAAATTGAAGTGATTAAAACCGAGTAATCGAAATCGTATTCAAAACTAAAATAACGAAAATATAAAACCGGAACTATTTTAAATTGGTTTGAACCTTGAAAAATGATACCGTACTTAAAAAATCTTCCTACGTTTCGCTTTATTGTCGTTTATGGGGCACGTTTAAAAATCTATGATAAAATATTCGTTTAAGTAATGTTGATTCCAGCTATAACGCTGACACTTCGTGAGACTTTATACATAAATAAATAAATAAAACGAACCTTTGTAATACTCGTGGTGTTTAAGAAAAAAGTACCCTCGTTATGAATATTAAGTACATTATAAATAAATATGGCGACGGAGTGAGCGGTCTTTTCGACTTATATAAATATATATTCGCACACACACACACACACAATAAAACGGGTTAATAGTGCATTGTAGTGCGGCGTAACAGGCGTCGACGGTGGTTTACCTGGTGTCATCGCCGTCATGGTCGGGTCAACGACTCGCTGTTAGTACGTTTATCTGCCAAATTTCATCGTGCCTGCGTAAGTACCGCGGACAAAAAAATACCGGGGGAACAAATAATACGCCGTCGTTACTAACCGTAACGCACTGTAAATGGAATGTTTTGTTCGACCACCGGTATTTTAATAATGATGACGATAAAACGGAAGAGTCTGTGTCTAATTTCGGTTCAAAGAAGTTTATAAAAAACGATATATATATATATATATAACGATATTAAGATCCGATATCAGTTATATCTACACAATTCACTAGTGAACATTTTATTTATATCCAAGTGTTCCAGATGATTTTTAGGTGTTACGTATATTGTCCATCAGTTTCAAGCAATACGAACAAAACATATATAATAAGCGATTTTATCGTACAACCAATTACTTAGGGTTACATAAAATGAAAAATTTGTTTTAGGGAAAGTAAGAAATCGATTACGTTACACGAAGGTAACAATTACGTATATTACACTATTGAAAACGCACAGACAACATATCGTAAAAGTCACGATATACCGTTACAGATTCGTTAAACTCGATGGGAACGAAATAATAATAATTTAATGATTCTCTCGATTTGTTGTTAGCCTTTAACTTTTCATTTGAAATCGTGGAATTAAGAATTCATCACCTACGAACAGTGGCTCCATTTTTTCTTATGTATTTAGTTCGTCTATCGACGGTACGAAATAATTTTAAAATAATAAATATTAACCGTTTAAGAATATAATGTTCTGTTGGAATAGCGACGTCGAAAATTGTTTTCGCCGCTAAAACGACAATTTTGTCGCTTTTTATCCCGACGAGAGATGATAGTTTGGAGTGTTCAAAATTCACATGCACGATATTATATTCTTACGAGTGATTAATTATTGTTATTTATTATTCATTGTTAAATATTATTAATATATTAATTAATTCGGATTAGGGTTTTGGGTGATTTCAGTGTTTGGCGGACAAGTTCAAACGGAATACATTCTATAATTAGTGTCATTAAGGAAATTGATTACATATTACATATTAAACGCGAATATTTCATCAAAGTCTAGTAAGATGGTCCCAGTTTATGACTGCTTCATAAACGACGTGATTTTTCGCGGCCAATATACCGACGACACGAGGAAATAAACGCGTTGTATGACCGTTTGTAAAGATAACTTTTACGGTATTTCATCCAAAAATGGGTAGTAATATAAGACGGTATTTTTATAATGTAATACGCCGAGTTCTTGCTGGAGGCGGGGAGGAAGTAAATTATTTGAAACTTATGACACTTGATATCATACATAACATTATATACGTTATCAGAAAAATGTATTTATTATTGTCGTGACGAGGCACGCGCGAGACACGTTACACGGTCGAAAGTTTTATTTATTATATATATATATGACGTTATATGTATTACAATTAGGTGCACGACGTAAATTATACAGGCGATCAAAAAAATATAAAAAAAAAAAAAAACGAAATGCAGGAGCCGGACTCATTATGTTAATATGTTTTATTCGCGTAGCACTGAATTCGACGACGGCACGAAAACGCAAACGCACTGAATTCGCACGAATCGATCGATTTCCCTATAAATAAATGATTCAGAAAACAATTTCGTAGCGTAATTTTTTCCACGTGTCACTTCAGTTTCCAGATAGAATATAGTGTAACTATGTGTATACATACATATATATATATCGACGTTTGTCAATATTTAGACTTAATAAACTCAGTTTTAGCTAGTTAACACAAGTCAATTTCGATAAATTAACGTAATATAGTTTCACATTAAATTTATTTCAATTAACGGTACTAATAATAATACAAACGGGATAATAATAACGTAACGACCCAGCGTCTTATCCTTTGTTATATTATAATTTACGCCATCGTGTGAATGTTATCAAACAATCTTCGAATATTCGAAGTTAATATTCAGTTCCATAAAGTATTTTGATTAAAATTGACATAACTTTTTTATTTAATTTAAATTTTTAATTCGTTAATTTCCATTTTCGATTCCACGGAGATTTGACAAACGCAGCAAGTTTTATTTACTTCAATATTATTATTACGGCTATGGATCTTCAAAAAATTATAAATAAAAAAACTTCGTTTCAATTAAAGTGTTTGAAAAATCCAATGCATCCAAATCATATTATAAATGAAAAGTTAAAAAAAATGTTATGCAAGACTTTTATACCAAAGATAAATTTTTAATTTTCAACATTGTTAAGGTCTATGAAAATGTCAATTTCTTGTCGTTCGCGTCATTTTGTTGGTCACCACTTGGGTTCTCTTGTATATATTAATAATAATGAAAGATCTGATTGACGTTTTCATAGGTTTCAAATGATTTCTAGAAAAACAAACGCTAATATTTAATAAACATTTCTACTACGCGTTGAAATGAAACGAATATATTTATGAAATGACTATTTTGGATTTTGTAAAATAATTTAAAATTAATATTAAATTTTAATAATCAAATCGCAGAGTTCTAACGATGTTTATATTAAAAAAAAAAACGAACAATAATATACAAAAGTTTTTACCATTTGTCAATCTTTTGACGATTAAAAATAGTCTCCACGTGCCAGTCATAAATAGAATAATAAGTATAGGTTAGTGCCTGTCTGTGATAAACACGCGCGCGCGATCACACACACATACACACACACAATACAGGTATTATAAAGAGCAATAACATTCATCGACACCACGGCAACTGCATACACTATATAAAAAATCATAACGGTGTCATGTATTCCGTTTGTGTGCGTACAACGTTTTTTCTTTTTCTGTAAACTAGTTTATGGTTTATTATCTATTTTATTATTATAATAATGAGCCGTCGCGATGACGATCTCACCTTTTTCCCGATAGGTAAAAATGTATAATATAAAAATGTGTACTACGTACGCTACATATTTTGCTATCGTGTCAAAAATTCGCCGTCGATAGTCCTTCGTGCGTGTAAAAAAAACCAAGACGAAAAATGATAACAATTAAAGACCTTAATAAAAGTCGCGCATTTTGAACGCGGTTGATGCCGAATCCCGTGTACCTGACTCGTTGATCTTCGCACATTTTACAAATAGTTTTAAAACGTCGATTTCAAAACGATAACTTTAAATTGTCTAAATTTCGACCCTAAGTATTATCACCCAAAATTAATTCATCATTAGCTCTTAAAACACTCTCAGAAGAATTGCGTAATTATTGTAAGTATTTTAAAAAGTTTAAAAATATTTTATATTTAATATTTAAACACTTTCGAATCGCTATATATACCATTCATTTCTTTATACCTGAACATACTTTTATAAAATAATAAAAATATATTTTTTTGGATACTACAAATGTACTTATTTCTGCTTATTTATTACAGACGTTTGTATTTCTTTTTAACATTTTATACCTTGAAATAATTTTAAAGAAAAATATACGTTTAAAAATATTCTTTTTTCAACCAACGCATATTTTTTAAATGACCAAAATATTGATTAAATATAAGATATGGAAAAAGAACGGTCGTATTTTCTTATTTTTTAATAGGAAATTGACGGTGAATTCGTTAGGACGAATTTAGGTTGGAAATTAGAAATATTTAAACTCGCTGGTATAAGTATATCGGCTTACAAATATATCCAAAATGATATGAATATACAAAAATTATGCCGATGTTTAACGAAACTGAAACCAATTGGGCTACACCCTCAAGTGCTACGTGAAACGTTATTATTATTATGGTCCATTATCTACATATTTATATCAGAAAATTAAACGCAAGAAAATAATTTGAAAAATTAATATAGCGTAGAACTTTATTCAAAACGTTAGGTAATAATTGTATCGACTTTATACCAGTGCGGCTACTATAGATTATTGTTACCCTTGGCAACTTTGTGTTTGGCGCTATCGTAAATAGAAATATATAGGTGGCAAAGGGTTCAAAACTACGTGAACTCCTCGTTTAATACGATTTGGTTCGAAATTTTAAAAATATAACGAACTAAAAATTTAGATGTTACGAAATTATACAAAAATAACGTTCGAAAATCGAGCCTAATTTTGGAATATAAACGCGTAAATAGTTTTTGGCCACGCGATATATTATTTATTTATATTCACTCAAATTCATTTTTTTACTATTATACATTTAGATTATATTGCCGTCAACAACCAGTGATCTAATTTATAGATTAAATTAACTTTAAACGTAAAGACTTCGGTGATGAAATATAAACTTATAGCGAGAAACTGAGGAACATTTATTTTTTTTATACTTTAATAGATAAAAACGACGACTAACAATTTGTAAATCGCGATGTCCAATACGTGACCAATAATAACGTAATCAAATCAATTTAACGCCAAGATGCATTTTAACTGATTATTTTGATCGTACGAACTTTTCGAATTTGCGTATATGAAAATGTCGCACGATCAGAATAAAAGCTTCGTACGCTAAATAGTTATTTACGCCGTAACATTAAAACGTTTATGTCTCGTTATGTTTTCGTCTTGAATTTTTATTACGTTCTTTCGTTAAACGAGAAGTGTGTTCGGCGAAATATTACGGTACAGCGACAGCGAACTAATAGCGAAGAGGAACGTTCGCGCCGCACGACGACGGCGACGACGATAATGATGATAATGACGCAACGATAATAAAACCGTGAAAAGACATCAAAGTTAGAAAAACAATGGCGACCGTTTACGCTTTACACATAATAAAATATATAGCGACGCTCCGCGATGACGACGGATATATTACAAAATTACGCGATAAACATTTTACGTGTATATATATATATACACGCATATTTATATAAAACTTATAAATTGATATAAACACTAAACAACGATATTTAAAACAAGAATCAAAATTGTAATGTCTTTGAAATAAATTTCGAAACCGAAATAATCGAAATCTATATCGAGAATTTTTTGGTTTTGACTTCGGGTCACGGATAGTTTTGCACGCGACCGCAGTTGCGACGGCTCCAAAGTTCCAAATTCCCGTTACGTAGTTTTACGTATCTTTTTTTTTATATAACTCGCGTGGAGCGTCCGGGGTGGTTCTATAATATTCAAATTTTAATAAACTAGTGAGACACAGTACGTACCTACACACCAAACACATTAAACATATACGTAACGTCATCGTATATAACAAACAGATTATTGTCACTCATATTACAAAATGCGGGTCGTATAAATGCGCACGTGTGCAGGTCACACACACGCACACACTAACGTTGTACGTTTTTCAAACAAATTCTATTTTGTTTTAGTTATAAGGACAATAATTACACTAATGCTCGTTCTGAAACATTCAGTCAGTTTTTCTATATCATGTGTGTGTGTGTGTGTGTGCACGCGCGTCATTGTAGAAAACAAATACGATTTTTACTCGTGGTGTATAATAAACTGATAGGGTATTGTTGACACGGGCCGTGAATGCGTATATAAATATGATAATCAGATAATTAAAATTTACCAATGAACGGTCGTCTGACCGACCGACCCGAATATATCGAACAAATATAGAGTTCGTAGCACAGTCCTGCGACATTAGATTGGAATGAAACATTAATATTAATACACGTTTATATATATTCATTATTTTATAATCATTACGTAATATTCATATTATATATTATTTAATATACAAAAACGTTGCAGTAGTTTATTCATTCTACATTTGTTAATCGTCTCCGAGTTGCGTTTTTACCGCAATTCGGTACGGTAAGGATGTACAAAATAAAACTAGACAAAGTTATTAAGAACAGCTTTTTCTTAAATTAAAAATAAAAACTGTTCGTTGCGTAAAATCATAAATGTATAAATACATATATATACGTACACACCTTCACACACACACACATATATATATAATTTAAAGATAAAATATATTAATGTTGGAAAGAAATCTGGATTAAAGTTCTAAATTTGTATAGGCACTGTTATAAAAATTGTTAAGTGGTCGAATGAAAATGTCAACTCGTAGTCTATATCTCTCACACACTCGCGAGCTTCAACGTTTTTCTAAACAAAACGTATGTTGCGAGCGGTTTACATACGTGACAATAAAACATATTTTGTGCTCGCGTTTGTATATGTAATGTAAAGCGTGCGTGTTACGTTACGTACCATATACGTGTGGGTGTCACAATGGAGGTCACCCGCAACCAAACTAAGAGTATGTAAGACTCTCTCCGGACGTTATGATGGTGGTGAAAACGATAGAAAAATGAAAAACAAAAAAGCCGACAAACATTCAAGGCCAAAGCTCGTCGCAGTCGTTATATAAAGTCGTATATAATTGAAACGCGGAGCGAAGCAGAAAGAAAAAAACAGACAACAGTATATAATACAAAATGTGTGTGTGTGTGTGTGTGTGTGTGTGTGTGTGTGTGTGTGTACTATTTGTATATAGTACATACACACACACACTACGAGCGTAAAAACACTGCGAGATGATTTACGGCCCGTGATGGCTACAGTCAGCGGCGGACGTAATGTGACTTTAGGAGCGTGAATAGTTTCGACTTTTAACATTTTTTTTCACGTCTATAACCATGGTATATTAATTACAAAGTTAAAAAGTGAAAAAGTTATTACGGAACAAGTTTGAAGTCTAGGTGGACCCATACAGCGAGAAAAGGGGTGGATTTCTTGATAAGAAAACTGATTTTAAACCGATCGTTAATATTTAAGTATACGTTCAAATTATGCCAACTTAAATATAATTAAAAAATTAAAATAACGGAGTGCGGTAATTCACGACTTTAATGTCATTAATCACAATAATATAATCAAATCTTGTACATGTATATTCAACCAATAAAAATGTAAATAATTCGTATTTTCGCGCATTTTTGTTAATTATTACTATTATTATTAATATTTTACATAATTTTATATTTGATATAACAAATAAGTAACACAAAAATTAACCATAGTAAGTTATACCTCCGAATTCTATAGCAAGTCTTTGTCATAATTGTATATCAGAAATGAATTATCAGTTTACCCATATACATAATTGTATCAATACAAATTAGAACTTTTAGAAAGATTTCGACTATCAGTCAATGTCAGTAGTAGAAATTAAAAAGTTTTATCGCAAAGAAAAGTGGTAAAAATAATCAATTTAAATACGAAAATTCAAGAATATTGTATAATTTTAGAAGTATAACTGAAAATGAATTTATAACATATTGTAACATTAAATAGCAACGCTTGTGAATGAAAATATACTCGTGATATAACGAAAAAGTCGACGTAAAACGACTAAATACTTTTAAAACGCAAAATTACATCACGTAATTTAATATTACTGGATTGTATCGAGAAATTAAACCAATGAAAAATTACGAGAAAAATCAATTTGATCTCTTCACGGATTATGATAAAAGTGATTACGAAAAATAATCGAAATGATTTAAAAACCCGAGGGCAAATTGTTAAAGAATCGAAATGAAATTCGTGTATTCTGCACGTAGTACGAATTAAATTTACAGTTGATATAGTCTCATATTTGACCGATAGGAAGAAAGGCAAACGCCTACCAATATTCTGACTATAAAAGCCGTAAACATTCGACTAATGTAATTTTTGAGCTAAGGGTACGAAATTTCAACGTTAGCCACAATAAAATGTTTAGTAAATGTAAAAAAATATTATCAAGCCTTTTATTAAAAGTGGGGAAGAAAACGAATATTTTTTAAACGAAAACTGATCGCTTAACTGAAGGTATCCATCTAGATGTGTAAACGTTTTACAAACTATTGATGGTGTATTAGATTTATTTCTATGATTTTTTTCTACGACTCGGTGGAATTAATTGAAAATTATAAAAATTGATGGGGGAGGTGTTTATTACTTTCAATCGGGGTTTGCTCGCAACACACACATGTATATTTTATATGTATACTGCTATTATAATGCTTTGAAACGTGTTAAGAAATAGAAAATCGAAATTGCCCAAAACAATGACAACGCCCGCAAATATGTGGCCGCCGTCGTTTTGATACGTCAATTTTAAAACATTTGTGAGCTTCCGATCGATTAGAAATATCGGATAAACCATATGTATCTACCATAGCGTGAAAAACAATAATACGAGGTCAATGGCAATAAATATATACATATGCATACATATATATATATATATAAAATTTATATTTAACGCCGGGTTCAACCGCGGTTAATGGTATTGATAATTGTTTTACGCGTGCGTGTGTGCGTATGATTAACGACAACGTTCTGAACACAAGGCATGAGGTCAATCGAAGATTTGTAGAGCTCACGAAATCGACAAAACATATTTTTAAACGCACGCATCGTTGTTTTTGGAACAGAGAAAAGATATATATATAAAACGTCTTAGTCTCTTCGTATATTCAAATACGTATATGTTAAAACGTTTTTTTTTTTAAACGGTCTTATAAGTATATAGTAAATACATAAAGGAAGAAAGATCGAGAAGAGCCTAGTCTTATGAACACAATGACGATGAATCATCCGAATATGAATTCTAATTTTTGTTTTCATTTTATTTACCGACACACGATGGCGGTGTCGAATGGTTGTTCCTAACAGTGGACAAATACATAACACGCGTTCGTAAATCGAACGTACCTCGTACACATTGCGGTAACATCCGACGCCAACAATTACAAATCATATCGCCATAGTCGACACGTAAATAAGTAATACAGTTTAAATTTGAACGCGACGTACAAATTAATAATTAAAAAATATTATTTATAAAAGCTTAACGCTCAATAACGAATATCGAATATCTATATCGAATATCAATATAGAAACAAAACAATAACAAACGAACGAATAAAAAATAATTAGTGGTCGAAATATTGGAACGTGCGACGTCTCGCTCCGGGTTCACCGGAGAAGCGTCGTTTGATGATCCGCCATGGGACATGGGTCGCCAACCCGTGGCCGAGATTCAGGGATCGGAACCGACGGGATTTTATTATTTTTATTGTTGTAATTTTACCGGCCAAAATAAAAAATGGGAAGAGAAGAAAAATTCTATATTATGGGCATCACACCAACATACATACCGACTTGTCCATCGAAAACCCGGTGGACACGGTCCCCGTCCCGGGGAACGATAGTTGATGGATTTACTCCATCTTTATTAATAAAAACTTACACGATGAAACAGATTTATTATGAAAGAAAACGGATGAAAATTTAATATATATATATACTGTCGCCTTGATCGTGGATGACATACAAACGAGAACTGACCAGGTCTGTATCGAATAGGTCGGTACGACTATCGATACAGACCTTATCGCTAAATAACCATAATCTCGGGTTAATGAACGGAGCTCCAGATGATATTGAACGTTACAAACGATTTTATCTCCTAACGGAATAACTTTGAAGAAGCTATCTGGTTTTCTTTTTTCGTTTACGTTTTCGTTGTGTAACTTTTAATATCGTTGTCGTCTAGTATTGTCACATTTTGTTCGTTTGTTAAGAAGTAGGTTTAGCCCGGGGCCGAATTTATAATATACTGTGAGAAAGTACAGAACTCGTTTTAATAAAAATTCATAAATCCTGTTTCGGGCACTTACATATATTTATCCATCATTTACACTTTAGCGTATTTTGGGTAATTAAAAAGAAACGGGTAATTTTTTTACGTCTAAAATTTAAAATGTAAAACAAAAATTAACTTTTAGATTGGCCGAGATAATAAACTTTTAGTTATTTAAAAAAAACTTGTTAATTTTATCAGGTTGATTTTATTATTAACTTTAACCATACCGGAACGTATGCATATTATTTTTTACCAAAAAAAAAACCGGATAAACCATTAAAATAATAATAAACCCCTAGAAAGGCACGCCCGATAGTCAAGCGAGTATGAATTTTGCGTAAAAAATAATACGTATAATAGCTAAATTATCAAATAAATTGACTATTGATATAAAATTGAGAAAAAATCAAAAGTGCCCGAAGTATAAGTACGATATTTCATTGGAAACAACAATCAAAATAAAAAATTTGAGTCTTACAGAAACCCCCATTAAAACGGTGGGTGGGCAATTGTTGTATGAGGGCGCACACATATAAAATACACGAGTACATACAATTAGGTCAACTAAAGTACATAAATGCAAGCCCGCACGCACGTGCGCGTGCAAACACACACACACACATTATAATATCGCGTAAGAAAAAATATACACGCGTTTGTATTTTTATATATATATATATATATATATATATATATCACTTATAAATATTGATCTGTTTGCGCGTACATGGTGTATATAAGTAGTATACTATATACGCATTTCGAATGAAAACAGTTTATAAAATATTTTATGCGTGACGATGGTTTTAAGAAAACACCGTGTAAAATCGTAGACGATGACGTCTTCGATTATACGAAGTGTTCCGCGTATATGATTATGCAACATATATGATTGTAATAACGTTATTTTAGGTTGACTTAGAGTTTTAAGAGCAATTTTTTCCAGCACATATTCGCCTAGCTTAATCAGAAATAATTCGACAGAAATAAAAGTAAATTGGTTTTGTCATAATGAAGTATTCAAGCGTAATAAATGTCAAAAATTAAAATGATAACATTAATGGAAAACTGTACACATACTGCACGCGCCGTAAAAACCTCGTTTTTCACGTTTGTTTCAAAAACAAAAGTTTTTGGACGAGACTGTGTTTGGAATTCTGAGACCATATCGTACTGCGAATTGATAAATATGGGTTTAACATTTGGAACAGGTTGTTTCGCCGTTCGATCGCGAAATAATACATAATCGTTTTATATTTTCATTTTGACAGTTTGTTCTTAATAATTTATCAAATTCGTAGTATATATGTACACGATCGAATGGCCAAATTAATTTTGTGTCATTCGTCCGGAAAATTTAGTATATACCGTGAAAAATAATTAGTGAATTAATCCTGCGAAAATTAATGACCCTGTAATAATCCTCGGGATTGTTGCGTCTAAGCTACAGATCAAATTTTCGCAATTAAATATAAACGGAATTTAAGTTTTTTTTTTTTTTTTTTTGAAAAAATTATTCATTTAAAAAAATTTGAAACACTACTGAATAATTTATCAAAAATAATATGTACTTTGTGTGGACCACAAATCATTTTTTCACGAACTGTGTACGCAGCAACTAATAACTAATAACTAATACATTACGTATCATGTTATTTTAAATTGCCTATTTCAACCTTAACCGAATTGTGAGTGTGACAATAAAATCAATTAAATTAATTTGCTTACAGTTTCTGCGAAATTTTATTTAATCCTTTCGGTAAAACGAAGTTTTATATAATTTTTTCAAGAGAGTAACGCGCGATGATAATCCACTCTAATTTATCTTTTGCACGACCTACATTTTAGCTAAATCGGATTTTAAAAATTGTATACGCAAAAATATATCGTGTTGAAATATGTACATTAAATACTATATATAAAATATATACTTTAAATTCATAAAATATACACATATACACACACTCACACTTTAAATAAAAAGTTTTCCATTCTAGTTCGCAACAGCGAAATAATATTAGTAACCACAAAATTTAGGGTAAAAAATCGACAATAAATTGAAAATAAAAAATATATCAATATTTTACGAACACGTTTTAATCGGTCGATTAAATTTATTAATTTATATTTATAATGTCGTATTAATATTACGTTAAAAAACGACTATTTATTTTTATGGAAAAATTTAAAACACATAATGGGACACGGTTTTAATTATATAATATTAATCACCCAAAAAACTTAAAAATACTTTGTTCATTATAAATTTTTCGATAGTAAATGTGTTAATATATTTCGCGTCACAGGAACGAATAAAGGTAATTATATATGTAATTGCCAGAAATCACCTAAAAATGACTTATTTTTATTATATACCTTTCGTTATACAACTGTATCATTTTAACGGCAACGCGTTATACGCGAATGTTAGTTTTAGTAAAATTATCTAATATATTGTAAACTATAGGGATTTTTAAAATCCATCTACGGTTACTGAAATCGCAATCTGAATGACCACCTATATAATTTCGGAGACAAGATTAATTTTTTCTCAATACTCGACCATTATTCTTATATACATTATTAAATTAAATATATAATTCATTATTTTATATATATACACACACACACACTACTCGGTTCAGCTAATCGATTATTTCGAGTTTGGAGAAAACCAACGAGCGGTGTAGTGGTGGTATGGGTGAGATTTGAAATCCCGTCGGCCGTTTATATGGGTTCGGCGCCAATGCTATTGCGGACGTTCGTCGGTGTATAAGTAATAGTTATTGCGCAGTGAAGTCGCTTTCCGACCGCATTTGCTCACCGACCGCTATTAGACACACCGCCGCCGACGCCGCGTCCGAATTCCGTTATGTTCGTGAGTGTATGTATAAATATATATACATATCAGGATGAAATGCCATGAAAATTTGAGGAAAGTACCTCGACAAAAACCTTATATACACGCGTCACTATCGAATAATAACATATACCCGGATTAAGCGAATCACTAGTTGCATTTAAATCGATCGGTACCGTCCTGTTTATATAAATATGTTATGTGACCTATATTATATCCGTTGTCGATACATGTACAGGGAGATTTTTTGCCACTAATCGGACCTATATAGGTCAGAAACAAAGTAATTTTCGATATACGTTTTTGGTTTTTTTTAAAAATATGTTTCCACGTTTGTTTTTATAATTTTATTGTTTCCGAAATTGCAATATTCAAAAGTTCGTTACCCATAAAAGTTGATAAAATACATATTAAAATAATTCTCTCCAAACGAACGCACTGATAAACTCCATGTTTAGACTATCTTCTCCTTTTAGTGGTTATTAACAAAAATGTATCCAATACAAATTAATTATTTTAATAAAGATACAGATATTGACGTTTTCCATCTGACTACGGCGAAAGTTACATCCGTAATTTCATATCTTCAAGTAATAGTTTTTTTCAAATTTTGCGAATTTAATTTAAAAAGGTAAAGTTTAATGCAAACATGTGTAGAACCTAGCGTTGTTTATATACAAAAAAAAAATACGACCAACATTTTTTTTTCGTAAATTCGTTATTTTCCGAAAAAAACATTGTAATACGCAAATATTCCAGATTTTTCCAACAAAATTCGTTTTTCCGATAATTCGAATTTATTGTTTGACAAACCGTCGGATGTAAATTGAAACTTCTTTTTTTACCAAAAACGATATTAAATTGAATCTCATAAAAAAGGCCGTTATTAAAACGGTCGTTGAACAACAATTAGATTGTTACAGTCCGATTAAATCAATAGAGAATGGACTACAATATATAGATAATCGTTACGATGGCGAAAGTATATAATCTTGACAATTCTCTGGGACCTTTCTTACATAGGGTGGATCGCGGTAATAAACGAGCGCGAGATGACCGGAACTTCATCGTTATTTTGTAAACGTGATTGTTTATCTCGACTGAAAACAATTATTTCGAAGAATATCGCTAAAATCGTCGGAGTCTCGTTAACGATACGACTGATAATACGTAGTAAACTAATAAAAAAAAAATGTCCAAACTATACCTTAACAGTATCGTCGTCGTCTATAGTTACGTCCGAGTCGTTATATAATAGAGAATTCTCGAAATTCGCCGCAGTAACCGAAACGGTGACAACAAAGACGGAGACGTTTGGTCGCGTACGCAAAACCTCGCCAAAACTATTTTCAGTCGTGACCTAGTGCGTTCTCCCGTTGTTGTCTCATTCTTAAATTCAACGAAAACACAACAACAAATGAAATCCGGCGGGAACTAATCGATCATTCAACCATGTTTACTCGCTTTCTTATGTTTATTGTTATGTATAGTATTATTCTATACGTGCGCGCCACGAATTGCGCAAACTCGCTTACTTATTATTTTATTAATCGATTTCATACATTAAAATAACGAATAATGATATCGACAGTACGACGAACGCGAAGAAATCCTCGTTTCTTGCATATAATATGCCCAAGCGCTGTGACGTCGCTCGGTGGACAAAAAAAAAAATTACCGGAACGCGATATGAATTGATGGGAACACGATCGGACGCCGAAATTCGACGTTTTCCATTTCAATTTGTCGTCATTTTGAACTACCAACGTGTAACGATTCGTGTACAAAACGTCGAAGTCGACATTTGTGCTAAAAATGTTAATTACGAGTTTTTTCTTTTCCAAAGACCACTTGAACGTTTTTGTAACACTTAATGACGATAAATGGAATAACACCGCCGAGGAGACAGAATATTTCGTCTATTCCTCTCACGTGCGTGTGTAGGCTTCAACATTTTTTATACATAAAACTAGTGTAACGCTCGGTCTGTATTGTTGTACTTGTACGTTTACGTACACTATGACACACGTTACGCAATAAAAAAATTGCCACGTATTATACATAGGGTTCAAGTAAAATCAATCGAAATTCCAATATCATAACCGATCCGAAATAATTTATAATTTTTATGTACTATAGCATACTTAACGTTAAACATCATTGTCGATTTCGTGTACAAAAATGAACGTTACTATTCCTAACCGTGGATATACAAACATAAAGTGTATCGCCGGTGCGGTACAAAAACAACATTTTTAGGCTTTGCTTCTTATGAACAATTATACCACTGATTGGATAACATTATTACGATTATCGTTGGGGAATATAATAAAAATCTTTAAGCGGTCTTGGAAAACGTTGATCGGGGTCTGTCTCTCTCACTCTTGTACATACGTTGGCTACAATGTATATAGAATGCTCGATCTAATATGGTTCACAAACTACGCGGTTCTTGTCAAACAGAAAATGACAACACTCGCGTCGGACTAAAGAATAATTATTCGTTTTATGTATTAAAATTATTTCAATAATCTAAACACGTAAAATAACGTAAAACAGACACGAATTCTGAACGAAAATTAACGTAAACTATCAATTGGGGAATTAGTTCAAAGCTATATGAATGCAAATAATAATATATACAATTAATTTTAATAAAAACTCTCTCTCTCTATATATATATATATATATATATAGACACGTGAGCAAATAAATGTTAGAATTTTTCGTCGTTAATCTAAAAACTACAATACGTAAAAAAGCAAACGCTTTAAAACTTTTCGTTTTTTTTTGTGTTTTATAATTACCACTGTTTTAAAACCATCCTACAGAATAACGATAAAAAAATCGTTCAAAAAGTTTCTATGATATTATTTATGTTTTTGTATAAACGATTACTGGTATACCGCCTCGTACTAACTTCGCGGATTATTCGATTTTCGTTTAATATGGAAACACATTCTATAGACACTTCCGGCGATAAAATGCGTACGACCAGAAAATATTTTTCAAACAATCGTCGCGTAGGTATATTAATAAAAATTGTTTTATATAGGCCTAAATTATTCGTTACATGAAATCGTTAAAAGGTACACGGAGGGAAAATAGGTCGAGAACAATTACAATTATACAGACAACCCATTTCGATCGAATCGAAAACCGTTTTCAAATAATTGTAAATCCGCTATAAAGAGCGGAATGTATATAGCAATCTAGAAGTATTTAATTTGTGATATTACAATGAATACATTATAATCATTGGGATATTAAATAAATATGACGTATACTAACCGATTAAAACAACAGACTTAATACATATATATGTATACGAATTTTGTAGAAATTCGTATACCACGAAGATTATTGCTATTACGACGAAAGGTTTACGAATACGCGCGTTTAAAACTAATAAATACAATAAGTACAAACTTTATTTTCCGTCAGAGTTTTTTATACGAATACACAGATTACAGCATGATAATTAGCTAGGAAATTAATAATTTATTCGTTTTTGTTCACGTCAAGAAATATTGTTCGAAAAATAGTTATTAGAATGTACGCCTATGACGTATACAAAATAAGAATTGTTAATAAAACCTAGTCATCGTTTAATTATGTATTTTCTATATACACGACTAATTTGAAACTTTTAAGTTTATAACTTAACTACATCTGTATCTACATACGTATATCACTATCGACAAATATTAATAAATGCACTAACCTCATTATTTAAAAATCATGTACATAATTGTTGTACAATGGTAAACAGCAAGACATTAATCAAAATAGATTTATTGAATAATTATTATTATTATCGGCGTAAATTAAATTAAACGCCTTTGTAATAAAAACGATTACCATTCATTGAAAACACGATGTATTATAATATTACTTTTATTTTTTTTACAATTAAGTTGATTATTGTAACGTGAGTTGCATCACACAATTTTTTTTTGTGTTGTATTATTGTCTACACGCTTATTATTATTACCAACCATATGAAAAACTATAATTTAGCGATCATAGTTTTATGCGTTACAATATTATTAATACTTCTATATATATATATATATATATATATAGATAAATATTTTAAACGATTAAAAAATAGAAATATTCGATTAATGTGTATGTCAATAATAACACTATATGTTATAATTTCGATTCGTCTAAATACAAAATACCAAAATCAACGACTGAATTTTAAAAATAACTTTTACTTTATATAAGATTTTCATACGATCCACGAAGTACACAAAAATCGCTGTACATATCACGAAATATAAAATTGTGGATTTTTTAAACAATATTGATTGAGGGAGCCAGTAATAGGCCCAGATTCTAAACAAATTTTATTTCGCGACATTTTCATTTATTATTTAATCGTTTAACGGCTATTGCATAGACCATTTTATATTTACCCACTCTTTATACCTGAAACCAATGTAAAAATATGATTTTTAAATAGCAACCTATATCACATTCTTCTACAATACCAGTTCATAGCACTAAACGAAAATAATTTTCCGATTTTTATTTCCAATATCGCATTTATAAATAATTATTGTTTAAAAATATGGTTGGAAGAAGCGCTTTTTAAATAGTTTAGTGGAAATAGCGGTAAGCGTCTCTTCCTAACAAAATAATACGTTAATAATTGATAGATGTTAGACGACGATTAGAATTACCTTGATGAAAAAAGACAATTAACTACTAGGATTCAAAAATTACGATAAAATGTCTCCGAGAATGTAAATTTTAAATACATACTACTACACTTCTCCCTTAGATTACAAACTGATCGTATATATAATCTAAAATCTTTTCACATCACCGTATCTAATGTTGTTAATTACTCTGGGAATATTTACCAGAAATAAAAACTTCCAGCGAGTAAATACCCATAGAAATAGCTTCCTTAAAATTTTCTTATTAAAATCATAGGTCGAAATAATTAAAAATCAAAACGGCATACGAATAAGGCATAAGGTTAAAAATAATAAAATTACGGACAAACATAAAATGTAATGTACAAAATTGGAAAAGCATTAATAACAAAAATTATTTATATTTCCAGAAATATAACTTAAGCTCATAATATAAAAAAACGCAGTTCGTATTAATATATATATGCGACGTATAAAATGCATATTTTGTTAATGCAGTGACCCGCCATAATGAAATAGAAATCAACGATAATTTTATATTATAAAAGTCGAGTAAAACTTGTTTCACACTTCTTTACTATTATTATTTATATATACATAAATGTGTGTGATTTTTTTATCGTGAGCCAGACTAAATTAAAACAAGGAAATTATAAATAATTTTTCTAAGTTTATTTTTTATAAAGTTATTCGCACATACTATTTTGAATTTTTTTCAAATCGTAATAGGTTTTACTCCCATTACTGTTCGTTATAACCTTATTGATTTTTTATTTTAATCGTAAATTCTTAAAGATCGTATTATTATGGGAATTTGCACGTGTCCATTTTTAAAAACGAGGCAAACATTTCTCGTGTAATATTAGCGTTTCAATTTACGGCACGTTAAAATGGATAGGACGTACATATTACGGATTTACGTATTTAACGATACATTTCTATTGATTTAGATTCACAGAAATTCGGAAAATCCTATGGAACAAACATAGAAATATAAAAATATCGGGGGAAAATCACAAAAAACCCGATGTAAGGAAGTCTTGGGAAATACGTATACATAGTAATCCATCCCTTTGAATCACTTTATGGTACATTTTTATACTCGATTGTTAAAATGTATTTATTCTAATCGTGATAGTTCCGACCATTATTTAATTGGTTTTAAAGAAATATTTATTATTATGATAAAAATTCTTTAGTAATACAGTTTATCGAACAACGTAAAACGCGACCGTTATAACCCAATTTTGAAGTAACAACTATTAGTAAAAACGAAATATTACAAATAAAACACCAAAAATTATTTTTACTTATTGATTATAAGTTCTGTGACATAATGTAAAATAAAATATACAAAAGTATTTAAAATTTGCTCGAAGTTTAAGAAATGTGGAGAATCGTATAAAAAATAATTTCTTAAACCATATAATAATAATAATAAACCAAAAACATACAAAAATAAAATTTGTTTAAAATCTCGGAAAATATAACCGATGGTTTATAATAAAAAAAAACTCATCCTCTATACACATGGGCGTGTTTGTGATTTCACGCAAACTTGTTAATAACTAAATGCATTTGTGTCAAAATCGATTAACATAATTTACGTCGATTAATAATCCAGGAACTCCGGTAAATAAATATACGTAGTATGAAAATAAAAGGCAGATATGTAAAATATTTCGAGTAAAAAAATCGTTAGTTTTTCTTAAAATATATATATATATATATATATGATCCGGTAAAATTAAGTAAAAAAAAACCGAAAAAAATCAAATATATTTGCATGAACTCTCGTCGTATTATTTAATCCACAAAACTAAACACTGTTGTCATTGATATCAACAGTTTGATAATATTATACATAATATGCAAATGCCTCTATAACATTTAAGCTTATTAGTCGACCCTGGACATTATTTTTTCTAGTGCGGCAGGTCTGAGCAAATTTGTCGATGGGACACAAGTACATAATATTACAGTATTAAATCCCATCTCTTTGGTATATCGTAAACAACTTAGTACTGCTACCGAATTTAGGGAAAATTGATTAAGTGAACTGTAATATATATTATAATTTTGAAATTTAACTTAATTACAAAATCTTATGTTAAGATAAACATCGCGTATTTACCTTTTTATTAATAATAAAACGTTAATATTAATAACAGTAATTCGCAAAAAAATGTTTTTAAAGAAATTCTTAGTGAAATTTATTTTTAAATTATTGGTAAAGAGTTAAATAAATGAATTATCGATTCGCTTAATACCTACTATCAAGTGTAGCAAAACCAAATTTAAACAGGGTAAAGTGCTGTTCTAGTCTAGCGCCGCAATAGTTGTTGTTCAAGTGACTTAATTCCGAGCAAAAAAGTTTTGAACGTGTTTTACAACGAAGTTATCGATATCGGCAGATGTTACCTCCTATCACTAAACCATAGTAAATGTTTCAAATACAGCCCTACTGTCGCACGCGGGTTTGTGTGGATGATTGTTTCTTATCTTTAAAATTTAAATTCTGATTCGATGCTTCGTTTGGTTTAAACAAAACACTTTGAGTTTTACTTTTAAAAAGCACATATTTGTCGTTTAAATAATTACGAGATTATTAATATACTACGCGATAATATTATGATTATTCGTATTGGTATGTTTTGATATGTATAAAAAAATAGGCGACGTCCCACCAAAATCACTTTATTGATACCTTGTATAAAAAAATCAAGAAAAACCTTTAAAGATTTAAAAAATATGATAAAAATTAAACGAAAAAGAACGAATATTTATAATTTGTTTACCGTTAAATATAACGAGCCAAATACGAAAGACGACTTGAACGAAGATGGCGTCTTCTGTTGGCATTTCTTCAATACGTATACTGAACTTTATTCGTATTAAGGAAGGTTCATTTACGATTGAAATAACAAGGCGAATTATCGGGGGAACATTAATAGATGAGATATTGGATATATACAAGTTAATTAGAACGATTATTATTCTAACTATGATATTATTCGTAATCTGTATGAGGCTAGTGTAATGTGAAGTCGCTAACGTACCAAGGAGTATACGACGAAGGTCTGAAGAACTAAAAGGTATTGATGTTCAATATTATAATCGCACCTCAATAGTAGTCAGATTACCGGTAAGTCGTCACTGGGTGGATTAATTGTTTGTGAAGGGCGGCGACTTTAAGTAAATATTAAGTGGAGTATTGGATTTAAGATGTCTGAGCTTGTGGAGATCATACGTTCGTCGACTTAGTTATACATAGTTATTGTGTGGTTGGTCCCCGTGAGTTTTTAGTATCTTTCACGCGTATGTACATATTTGTGTATGCGATGATGATTTGATACCGAATATGGTTATTATTAAGTAGTGCTGGGATGGGTGGGTACCGGAACGCAGGGAAAAAGTTATATGGGCTGACTATTTAAATTAACCAATTATATACAAACGTAGAAAACAAGTCGACAAATATCACTAGGCACGGGAACTACTACGGTTCAACAAAATGTTATATTGACGTTAGATACATTTATGGGTCGTATTATTCGTTAATTGTGTCAGTAATTACATTTACGTTTAAGAACGGTTTTACGGTGAGTAATGTTATCGAAATAATCTTGGAAATCGAATAAATAACGCGCCGAAAAAAGAATAAATTTCTACTTGTCTTCGAATCTTTAAGGGAATTCGAAGCGGTAGTTTACACGGGCCGTGGTTAGGTGATTTCTATGTTTCAAATGTTTTCTAAATTTTACACGGCAAGTTTGTGTGAAACGTGAATGACATTTGACGCGAGTGCACAGTGACGACGCGGGAATACAATTCGCACGCACACGCACTTGTCAGCATATTGCGGCTATCGTATTCATTCAGATTCGTAGTAAAATTTTGTTACCAACGTAGCGGATCGATTGATAATGCGATAAAGGTTTCGAAAGCAGATTTAAACGTCGTAGATTACTTTACATTGGATCGATTTATTACCAGTTTTCTTCGTTTTTAATCCGAAGACAGTTAAAAATCGAGTGTCGACAATTTTTCAAAATTTGCAATTTGTCTCGATAATTTCAAAAGGATTTACGGATAGGAAATTAAGAAACGTGAAAAAGTCGACAGGCCGTGTAGATTTTGATACAATTTTAAGCCATTTATCAGATCCCCCTCCGTATTGTATTGCTAAATCTATCCAGTAGGTTGGAAAAATACTACAAAAGTTATTATACGATTAGCGTGTGTCAAACACAAAGACGGAAATGCCTACTTTAGTTTCCCTTAAGTCGTTTTTTTTTTACCCGAACTATATTCCTGAAATATTATCGGTTGGATATTGTACGTAGACACTGTGTACGCGCAATATTATCTACAGAATACGATGTTTATTTTAAACAGTTGACTACGACGCGTATCCTGTTTCGGTCGTCACGCGATAAGGATTATTTTTAAAAAAACAATTTTAGCAACGGTACGAATGAATTTTTTTACAACATTCAACCTAAACTTATATTATACGTATATATATACACAATAATATTACGAGCACGTCATTTACCGAATCGAATCGATTTGTCGTCGCGGGCAAAATCTTTTTTCTTTATTTTTTCCTGACTGGGCAAAAAATCACGTAATACATAACATATATATATATACGCACGACACGACCGCGTTTACAACGATCAAACTACATATTATATTATTGTAATATATAATAGAACTTTTTTCACACTATTTTCAAATCGTATATGTGTGCGTGTGTGCCTGTATGTGTGTGTAAGCTTGCAACGTTGCTGTCGTGAGAATTGAGAATCCCGCTCATTTGTATATAACACAATATAATACACACACACACACACACACACACACACACACACACACACACACACATACGTGCGCGCGCGCGCGTATATATATATATGCGTAATTTTATTGCAGATATTCATGGATGTCTTACGTACACCTTTAAACTTCATAATATAGGCGTATAATATATTGTAGAACAAAATAATGGAGTTTATTGTGTTGTAGTTGTTTAAAATCAATTTGTGTGAATTGAAATTTTGAAGAGACAATAATTATTGTACTGATCGATTGTATCTGAAATAGAGACCACCAACTCACCTGAAACAAAATAAAACGGAAAGTCAAAAAAAAAATACTACTTCTGTCGTTTGTACCTAAATGTACTTAAGATATATATATATTTATAGTTACATATTCCCGTATTCAATATATAACAGAAAATATGGATAATCGAGAATTTTATATTATATTTAGGCATTGTGTAAAAACTCTAAAATCAAGAGCCATTTTGTATAAAGTTAAAATCGAGAAGGTAATTTTATAGAAAAAAACGTATTATATTAATATTGATGTTTTAAATTATAAAGTTAAAATTTCTATAACTGTATTAATAATATAGCCTACTGTTTTTTAGTTTGTTTTTTGAATCGACCATACACCTTATGCCCCGGGGAGTCCTGAGACACAACAGCGGGGCTTCTATAATCCCTCCCTCCTAGCTGCGTCAACGACGATATAATATAAATGTTTATATACAGAAAATTGTATACGGAATGTTTCACGAAATTCGCCGTCTAAACGTCTTGTGTCGCGACACGGCAGTTAGCTAGCGGTTGTAAATCCCGGCAATATTTTCGCGGTTTTACAAGCGTGACACGTTGATAAGTTACGCCACAAACACGCGGACCCGTGTGAAACAAAACATTCCGTTGGCGACATTGACATTTTTATTACCGTCATATAATAACGACGAAAAAACTGTAGGCGTTATAAAATATATATAAATCGATCGGACGTCGAAAATACGCGTAAATGTATAACATAATTTTTGTACGTTGTTTATGAGACTATGTTTTAACGAAACTGCAGAGGATATTTCCCGTTTACCGTATAATAATAATAATAATAATAATAATAATAATAATAACGAATAACAATAATACACAATATCAGCAGCCGTATAAAACGATAAACAACAAAACCCTGCAGCCGGCCAGGTGTTTATTTGCGTGTTCCCAGAAAAAAGTTGACGTAAGGTTCTTTTTATGCTCACACGCGCACACACACACACACACACACACACATAGATTAGGTATATAATCAATACGAATAGCAATACCACAACTGTATCTACGGAATACTATACACAGTATAACGATCGAAAAGCGCAGAATAGAAGAATGGAAATTATCGTGGAAAATAATCGTATTTAAATTATAGCGAGTTGTGAACATTCATATAAGTTGTTAACTTTATATAATCGAATCCTAATATTATTTTCGTATTTTGACTTTTGTTTAAGTACGTTTATTTTTATTATATCGATTTTTTCGATTTCGATTATTAATAGTTTTTTTAATCGATATTTAAAATCGATTTCATGCCTTGACAACGACGATAATCGTTATGTTAGAAAAAACGATTTCGAACTGTAAACTTGTATTCAATTTCCAGTTTTTATAAATTATAGATGTACAATTTTCTTGGGTAACAAATGAAATTAATTTTAAAACAGAGCGTCACCGTAAAATCATTACACTGTTTGCTTCACTCACAATCTAAACTACTAATAAAAATATACGTATACTTTTTCGACCACGAACGTCATCATCATATGATCTATAATATTGGATTTGATCGATTTGTCCGTTCTATCAACCAATGATCTTTTTACTTAATAAGAGGGGCTAACACTTAGGTCGCATGTAACGAATTTTTGATTTTTTTTTTGATAATGTTTACACCAGTTTAACATTCACTTAAAGACTGTTTCATTCCCAAGTTCATCTACATGTATAATATGTATAATTATTAATGCTAACAAGAAAGAAAGACAAACGGTGATGAAGCCCATATAATTTGTCTATTTTATAAACTCGTTATCAGTCGGTGCACCTATTATATATATATATATATATAACCCGTGAAAACCACAAGGCAATTTCTGAAACTAATAATTGAATAAAATGTTGTTGATGTGGATGGGGTGAGAATTAAATACAGGCCAACAGACCCAAATTTGTCAGAGTCATTAAACAATAATAAACCAGAGCAACGATAATTTCGGAATATTCGATAATTTAAGCGTGTATTTCTTTCAATTATTGTTCTATTATTATTTCAACTTCCGTAAATTTATATCACCTAATTATATATCCGTAAAATTTGAAATTTAAGAAATTTCTTTAAATGATGTGTTATTAATACGTAATGTGTGGCACAATAAAACATAATTATTTTAAAACACTATATATGACTGGCTTTTACACCCTACGTCCCTACTATATTCATATTCGACTTGCCTCTCAAATTCAAACGTTCATAGTTTCTTTCTGATAATCCCTCTGATAACCACAAAATATCAAATAAATCATAAAGCCAAACCTACAAATGTGTAGGAATATATTGTTCGGGTTATTTTTCACACGCAGGTATACATAAATCTAAGAGAATTAGATATGCCAAATACCAACTATATCCTCTTGAATACTAACTGTGTAGCGAAAATTATACACTACAAATAATTATTTTATTAAAAATATGTTGTTTAGAGTTTTTTAAAGAGGATTATATATATATATGCATATGTATGTATGTATTTATGTGTGTGCGCGCGTGCGCGTGCGTGCATGTGTAAACATAAACACATTTTTAAATGAGTTTTTTTATTCGAGAGGTATATTATGAAGAGTAAATTTATCGTAATTGACACCGACAATGAATTGTTTCCGTGCGGACATAGTCGTTCATTAATTTTTAATCTGTGTGAGTATGTGTGTGTACACAAGTGTAGACATATAAAAATAAGTTTTATGTGACTAACAAATAATTTTATATATACACATATGTATTTTATTATATATAAACGTTTAAGGCATTCCGTTACGACAATACGTTAGCATGAGTTAAAAAATATTGATTATTCTATATAAATATATATATATATATGGCTAAAAATCGAAAATGTAACTTATTGAACATGTAACGCGTACGCATACAACGGCTTGAAATAATGGCGGTTTCATGATCACTGACAAAAGCG
Organism: Geopemphigus sp. TES_GeoC_2020; assembly: GCA_025469175.1. Lineage (NCBI taxonomy): Eukaryota > Metazoa > Arthropoda > Insecta > Hemiptera > Aphididae > Geopemphigus > Geopemphigus sp. TES_GeoC_2020. Next base: position 30,692 of record JAIPRN010000989.1, on the reverse strand, counting down.
TGGAAAATAATCGTTGAATGCTAAATACTTCGTTTCTACACACCTCAGATACGTGATTTATAAGTAAATATAAAATGCAACAAATCTTCGTCTTCTTCGGCTTACACTGCTATCTAAAAATATAGGGTCGGCTACCTTAATTCAACACCTCCATAAGACTCAATCTCCCGCCTCTAGCTTTTTATTTCAAACAAAACACAACAAACAACGTATAGAAAACCAGTCAATTCTTCTAGAAGAAATCATACGTGTAAAATTGTTTAAAAACAATTTAAATGTTAAAACATAAACATAAAATTTAGAAAATCAAGACTCTATGATAATAAATAATTATAAATAAAATAAAAATATATAAATAGATATTGTAATCGATATTAATTTGTTTGGACCTAATTTAATAATACGCCATTATTATATTTTAACGAAAAATTAAATTTTATATTTTAAGTTTACTGTTCGCACATAATCCATAATAATACTATGAAAGATCGATAAATCCGCTCAAATTAAGATTGATAACCGAATACATGTCGACATATGTCAACACATATGAACCGAATACATATGTTGACTTACAATAAAGTAAATTACAATCGATTATTCGTAAAACGTAAAATAATTATTTTGCCAATTATTTATTTATAGTTTTGAAAATGTAAAACATTGCTTTTCATAACAAAAAAAAAAACACTAATATAAAACGAAAATTATGCAAATTGATATTTATTATGATTCGCGAAAAATTATATTTAACACAAATTTTATATTTAAATAATTTATACGTTTATAAGTTTCAGTGTTTAATAGTTTTTATGCGAAATTTATCGAATAAATAAATAATAAAATTTGAACCATTAAAAATCTAAATCGTAAAAAAAATTTTAATCCGATTCAACGTCTAAATCGTAAATAATAAATATAAAATGTATCGATACTTAAAATGAAAACATTTATTAAAAGAATAATAATATATTGGTAAGCCAAATCAAAGTCGGAATCCTAATTAATTAAAAACCAATACTTGAAATTTGTTTTTGATTTCAGTATCGATAAATATAAAATGTATCGATACTGAAATCAAAAACAAATCAAAATATTTGAAAACCGATAATTGAAACAGAAAACTTTCAATTCGGTGTCAAACCGTTACTTGTAATTAAAACACGCCTAAACTAGTTTAAACAAAATATAATAGTTGTTCAATAAAATGTATTAAAAATAAATCACGAAACAATTAGATAATGTTTATTTATTAATGTTTTATGATACAATTCAAATGTATATTATTGATTGACCGTTAAACAAAATAAAAACATTATTCAGTTTTCATTTTTCCAAAATCATTTTCCATTCCTGACGTCATAACTCAAGTGTGACGACCTAAATAGTCCGACAAAATGGATGAAATCATTTGTAATTTATCGATCGCTGTTCATCGATCGACCGACCATGTTCTCGTATACTATATATAAGAAATATCATAAGTCGCAGTCTGCTGCAATGCGAAATAAAATAATGTCTACAAACGTGTATAACTTTATATAGTGTTTACAAATTATATATTTACAAGCCCGCGCACATTCAATTCGTGGAGGAGTGCTACTGTCACGTGTTGTTACTTACACAGGGTCACATGCGTAGCATACATAGCAGAAAATTAAAAATAACAATAGCCGTCACATACTCACACAAAATACTTAAACTATATAGATACATATACATACATACATACATACATATATATTAAATATATCCAACAGAAAATTTATCGGAAGTATTTATACAAAAGACAAATGCATAATACCGTCAGGGCTTGAAACATAATTATAATTTTACGGCTTTGATTAAGTTAAAAATTAATTTGTAAGATATTACAGTTGCGACTTTAAATTCTAATGTCGGTATTAAATTTTTTTTAGATTTTGGTTTTAAACTTTGTAATTACTGACATGTAATGTTCATTTTTACATATGTATCGATTCCAATTTCCAATTATTTTTTTCACATAATATAACTTTAATAATATTAAACTATTTTAACGTACAACGAAATATGCATATTAAAATATCGTCGATTACCTATCGTCATTCATCGTATACATTATATATCGACGCAAGCGTCGATCAAATCCCAATGTCGTTTCCGTATTTGAATTTTTTAATACATTTTTTTCGATTTCAAGTATTGGTTTTCAATAATTAAGACTCAATTTCAATATTTAACAGTTTTTACCGGTATTTAAAATTTATTTCGATTGAGTTTTAAATCCTGAATATTGTCATCTACAAACCGAAAGAGGTAATCTTCACTAATAATCATACGTTTGAAAATTTTATTTGTAGAACATTTAGTAAGTCGTTACATATTATTATAACCAAATTCTTCCAATTCTCCCTATCTTTGGCCATTTTTTCAACAATCTCTACTTTAATCGAACTTAGTTCCTTTTTACTCAATCCATTCACTGTTATATAGGACGACTACTCATTTCCTTTGAATCAGATTGTTATATTACTATTTTTCGTATTATTCTCTACGCTATCTCCATAAATGACGTGTCTGGTTCAGCTTACTTGCCACCCTTCACGACTCCTCTTATACTAATTTCTATTGGTCTTTTATAATTATTCGTTGGTCCTTATTAAACAATTCTTCAGTGTAATTTTTCTTCGGCTGGTACACTTTTTTTCGAATGATAATAACTTATTCTCACCAGAATGTATAATAGATAGCTCATTTACAATACGTAAAATTTACGTTATCTTCGACAAGATCTTTGATTTAAACAATAGTATCAATCCGAAATACGTTTTTATTTCATCTTTTTATCCATTTACAATAACGTCGATGTACCTAAACTCCACCACCCTTTCAAATGTGTACCCTTCTTTTCCTTAAAACCTTAAGACTTATGTTGTTGTCTAGGTAGTATCATACACTTCGTTTCCGTTTTCTTATATCGAAGACAATTCCCTTTCCTCGTCAATACTATCGAAATTTTTTATACGTTATACATATAAAAAAAAATTAAAAGAAATTGAGCGAAATCATTGGATGAAATCGATTTTAACTTTTACACAGGTACCAATGACATATCCATATATATATAGCTACATAAAAACTCAGGAAGTGAAAAAAAAACGATTCGCACGAACGGTTTCGAGGTGACAAATCACAAATATAATTTTAGTTTAAAACTTGTTTCACCGCGATCTCCCGACGTTATAATGCGAATGTCGTTGAAATGACGAAAAACTACCCACATATAAAAGCGATCAAAATTAAAATAAAAAATAACAAATGGCGATTTTCCGCGAATTATTTTGTAAAGAATTGCGTTTAATTCTAATGAATACCGTTAATTACATTTGAACCGTTAATTAAAAAACAAAAATAATTATAGAACAAGAGTGTAATGTTAAATTTATTCATCGAGCAAATTCGGCGAACACTTTCGAAATTAGCGTGATAATTATTACTAAAAATCAATTATATAATTGCTATAAATCTTAAAAGAACTAATCTTATTATCGAAATTGAAAGCATCAAAATGACGTATACAACCGATTTATAAATTATAATATATTTCGATCAACTAAAATGGATTTTACCGTATTTATTCGAAATCGCTTATTAACGTTAATATAACTACTACGTATATACTATAGTAACAATTGTATACAAATATTCTTTCATTAAAATGTGATCGCGTAATTATTTTTTTTTATATATTTTACCGGAAAATGTAAAAAACGACGTTATTAAACTAATTTCGTATGGTTTCGACCTTCGAATGTAATAAATATACGATAATCTCGTATGTTTTATAATTTCGGGTCGTCGAGGTTTTGTCCACAATAAAAGAGTACTACGTAACGTAATAATGACGCGTATCGAGTTTATTAGCAAATGCCGATTTCCTATAAGAAAGGATTTATACTTTCGATAAAATCGTAGAAGTTTTCGAGTTTAATGAAAGTTCAATGAAAAAAAAACTGTAATACGATATAAGCATTAAGTACAGTATAACGGTGAAAAAATCGGTTATTTATAATGATTTATAATGATATGGCAGCAAAACAATGAGTTTCGACATTGTGAAAAGTGTTATCTTTCTTTCGTGCGGGCGATAATAATCACAAATACGAGCTTATCCAAATAAATCGGTAAACAAATCCTTGAACTTTAGGTTCGCTTAGTTTATTAAAACACCAAATGTCTATATAAACGATAAAGAAAAACAATATTTTCGAAGACGTCTTACAGTTTTTTCTTTTCGAAACATTTATCCGTAAACGAAAAGTTATTTCAAACGAAATAGTGAAGTGTTTAATAAAAAATCTATTTAAATATTATAAACATAACTTTATATATATTTAATTAATTATTTTTCTTTAGGTCGCGCACAAAATATAACTATAATAAGCAAGGATGGGCCTTGATTACTAAACGAAATAAAGTAAAATTAATATTAACCGTATTATCTAGTAAATTTGTTATCATACCAAGTTTACAAAAATAAAATTAAAAAAAACGAATCGATGCTTACCGAACACTATTGCTTCTAATAGAAAAATGTTAACCAAAATTTAACAAATTCTGTTTTAGGTACTAATTATTTTCGTTAGGATTAACTCTTCTTTCGCAGTTTCTAACGAAGCGATAAATTTTTAATAAACGAAATTATGAATGCGTAAATTGAAATTTAAACAAATTACATTTTGGATAACCGAGTTAACTAGCTAAGTAAATTAGTTTTTAACTGTTTCAACAACTGCGCTTATTAACTTAGTATTATTTCGTTAATTTTATCATTAACTACAACAGTGGGTACAAAGGAGGATATCACTAGGGAAAATTTGCTTCTTTAGAAAACTTAAAGATTTATATCAAATGTACGGTCCATCATTTTTTTCGATTAACTTTTTTGTTAATTTTGTACTTGTTTTTTAATTTTGTTTAAAATGTATCGGTATGTATTATATATATTCGACTAAGTAGGGAAAAAATATAATATTTAACATCCATCTACAATTGATTTGAATTATCAAATTCATACAAGAAAATAACAATATTATAAATAATAAATTATTATTAATATAATAACGTGATAAACATTTCGTCCTATTCTTATTTGCTGTAATAATTTCGAGCACTACGACATATATCAATTATTAGGATTATTGATACTTTTTAATGTCACGTAATATTTGTAATAATAATATATACTCTATAGTCTTATATATATATTGATATTATTATTTAAACAAATACTACTATTAGTAAAAACACGTACTTGTTCGAATTAAATACATAATTAACTGTATATTCAACAGTATACGATATACGTATATAAAAATGTCAAAGTATTCATAACAGTAACTGAAATATAATTTATTTCGATCTATTCAATTTCGCTCGTTACTCGATAACCTTCCGCGATCGTTGCTCATAATTACACACGCAAAACACCATGGTGCATCAATTTTGAAACATCCGACTTAAGCGTTTTTAAAGATATAATTTTATATTTATTATCTCGAATAAAATGAGTACATGGCGACACGTAACATGCCGATAAAACACAATTACCTCACCCACCATGAGCAAGACGACTCTTTTGAACTCGTTAAAATTAAAGTAACCAAATAATATAACCTTTTAATTTGGATTTACTTCCTTTACAACTATACGAAATACGACACCCACTCTACCCCTTCCGTTGAGCTAAGAAGATAAAAACATATCAAAAAATTACGATGACGGGGCTAAAACGATCAAGCTATTGAAGCAAAATTTCATTAATTTAAACAAATACATTTTTCAACATTTCAAATAAAATCTTAAATCATTTGTACTCATTGCGGGCATAATGTACGTTTGAGGCAAGCGCCATGTTAATAAATCATAAGTTATAATATGAAATCGAACAGCACACAGACGTATCTTATAAATAAATTGTTTAAACGAAACAATGTAAAGTTATTAATAACCAATAATATTAAATACTGTCATCAGGAAACGAGTTTGACTTTTGAGAGTTGAGTTTGACGGTCTACAACGGATATTTGTTTTTAAAATATCAAATTAATTTTTGGACTAATATTTACATCGACAAAAAAGCAATCGGTTTATTGGCGGGCGATTAATAACAAAAAGTAAACAAATATGGGTGGGAAACAACGTCTTGCTAATGATGTTATAATAGAATAAAATTAATCTTGTTAATATATATATATTAATGTATTAACACGTTAGAACATATCGATAAACAATTATTTTCGGCGAAGAAAATTCGAAATTAAACAAATTGGTTCAAATAATAATAGAAAAAACAGCATAATTAAAATCAAGTTAATATTAAACCAAATAGTAATTTGTTAAGTTAATTTTAAATTATCGACTTATAACGCATTAGACTCGAAACGGTGTGGTATATCTTAACATTTCGAACGTATAAGTCATAAAAAAAGTGTTATAATAAATAATCAGAAAACTATTTTTGCTAATCTACGGCCAAAGTGAACGAAAACTTGTTTTGCCCTATATACGATTTCGAATAATGTGTCCGAAATTAACATTTGATAAATAACCGCTAAAATGATTAAATATATCAACGGAACCCTAACATTTATTTACAGTTACGACACGCCTAGATATATTTTGTATTCAATAGAACTCCTCAACTCCAATTTGACTTTAATTTCCTTTAAAAAATTCTTGAAAAAGCACGGTCGCATTGCGTCCGTGTATTTAGTTTTAAGTTTCGGAATTCTCGTAATTCCTGGGCAGAAACCTTTGGTTACGTGGAACACTTTAGGAATCATTTATACATCAACATACGTAGTATAAACGAAGTGTAAATCGTTTACGGTTGTTCATACGAACATTTTAATGTCACGTCATATATATTCCGTCCTAATCAACGATTTGAATTTATCGATTTTCAAAAATAGCGTCTTTAGAGTGGAGCACACATCGATTGTTTTTTTTATCACGAACCGAACTATATCTCGGAAAAATATAAATAATATTTTACAAAAATTGTTTGTACGTTCCGCTCTGTATTGTTCGAGAATTTATTATTTTATTCTTCTTCCCTAATTCGTCATTATTACATTAACATTCGACTTTCAAAAGGCAACTTTTGATTTCATTCAATTATGAACTCCGTAGAAATACATTTCCAATATATGAAATTTCCACACGTCGAATTTTAAAGTCCGTCAAATATTTCCCAAGTACTAAGTAACTCTAAGTTACTCAATAACTCTGTATAGAACACACTGATCCAGAGCGATAGATATAGGAGTAAATATTCAAAAATTATCCTTTTGCAGACGTTTCATTAGACGTTTTAAAGCTTGATGGTTAAAATAGTTTCTTTTAATCAAATAAATCGTAATAATTATTATCCGATATCTATCGAATAAATACGTATTATAATATAAACAATAAAACAACCACTCTAATATAATACAAAATCTTTAACTGAAATTTGAAATAGTGTAAAATATCCCTTAAACCTATCAAGCTTTTGATTCAGTTTTTAACGTCTTACATTTGCGGAATAACATTGCAGTATTAAGCAAGAATAAATTAATGATTATTTAATGATAACCATAAATCGAAAATGATATATATATTATATATACAAATATACATAAAGATCATACCCAGATATTCTTAAAGCTTGTAAAACAGTTTGACAAAATTTTAATAGTGTATTTAATTTTCAACTCGTGAATACGAAAATTGTCGCTGACAAAAGTTCTGAATTACAAAAAAAACTGTAATTCGCACACAAATGTGTAATTCACATAAAATTTCAACTTCGAATGCTTAGAAAGAAAATTGTGTGCTACGATTTTATAAAAATTTGTAAAAATTGTTAAAATATTAAATAATAATAAACCATGTATTAAAAAATCGGCCATCAATCGTATAATTGTACAAATTGTATTAATGTTTTAACATAAAAAAACGGAAATTATAAACATTTTTAATAAATTAGTTCAAAAAAAAAAAAACAATTTTTTTGAAAACAATGGAATTATTATATTATTGACATAATTAAACGATCCATATCTCGATTGTTTCGAAATATTGTTTTAGAAATACTCTTACCAATAAAATGAAATTAAGTTTATTATCAACAATTTTACCAGTACTTTATAATTTACTTTTTGTTGATAGTTTTCCGCACTCTTTAAGACAATTATTGAAAAACCCAAAAAACTCGTAAATTAATGTACCATCCGCACCCGATTTTCAACAGGAATATGATGCTACGCGTTAAAATTTGTTTTACAAAAAAAAATTGCTGACAGATAAAACAAATCCGCATCATTATAGTATCAATACATGTTTCGAATCGCTCAGAGTTCAAAATTAAAAAATATGGTAAATAAAATGTCGTACATAGAATGATTAGGTCGTGTAAAATACATTTCGATATAGACTAACTACTATTTCGATTGATTGGCAAAATGACGCAAAAACCTATCACCATCGGTTCTGTAAAAATCACCATGGTAGTAACAATGGTCAGATTAGATACATTATACCAGTTACTACTCATTAAAGACCAATAAACATACGAGCTTATCGTTTATACAAAATTCATTGTACTCGCGTAATTATAATGGACAATACTCAGTACCTGTATTTCGTATTAGTTTAGTTGTCGTTAAATTAAAATATTCGTCTACATCGGTGGTCTTGAGGGGGCATATAAGCTTACGTGACGGTTATTTTATATATAATACTATACTGTATGAAAGGGCGTACATTTATATCATGAAACCGATTTCGTACTATATATATATATGTATGTATGTATGTATTATGCGGAAAGGAAAACAATGGCGCTTAAGTTATATAATAAACTAGGGTCGATACAGTTCGAAACCGTTTAAAGGACAACAAAGAAATTGAAATACGAATTTTGAATATAGTTAGAAGGACGTCTAAAATTAACACAGAAACTAAGACAATTCCACGAAACTCGATATTTGTTCATAGTACTCATCGATCACGTACATAAATGAAACAATATCTAACGATCCAACCGAACAAGAATGGATAATTTTCTATAGTCTCAAATAAATCCCTAAATCACTTATATTAAAGCCTAACTCATTTCATCCTAAGGTTACAAGAAACTTTTTCCTCCCTGTCTTCTGATTCTAATGTACGGTGGACCCAAGTCTTATAAATTAAACGTGCCGGTATTTTTTAATTTTTAATAAAGAACAAAGACGATTTTACTTATAAAAAACTTAAGTTAGTCTAAGTACACAACGTATTTAATAATGCGTGTCGAAATTTACTTCGTCAATTTTGGAAATATAAATGTTTTAAAGTTAACCGTACAACGTACCTAATTGCATTGTACATAATAATAAAAAGCGAAAAAATGACCTTGATCAAATGTTAGCTATTGAACGACTAAAATGGTGCCCTCACCCTCTCCTCCTAAAACTAATCGCGCCTATGGGAATGGCATATTGTAATTAATGCACGAACACCGGACGACATATTATTGTAACAATTCGACGAACGGTATATACAGAGTGGGCTAGGAAAACGGTAAATATTGGTATAACTCTTGCCCAAGTAAGAAAATGGGTAATTCCACATTGAAAACTAAAACTTAGGTACACATAATTTAAAGTGAATGGTGAAAAATATCGATTCTAGTATATCGTGAGAGAATTCCTTTTAAATTCCGGTTTTTGGAATGGATGATTGTTGTCGATCCATTTGTGTATTTTGCTTTTAAATAGTCAAAATCGCATGACGATAATAATGGAGAGTGATTTTGAGAGGGAGGGGGCAAGACATATTGCCGAACCAAAAAAAACACTGAAATAACTTCGTTCACAAGGAACCTTTCTACGTTGCTCTCCAGGGGAAACGTTCATTGTCAACATTACATCTCAGTCGATCCGCCAAATACTTAGTTAACGAATTGATATTTCACCAGTATACAAAAACAAAATTGTACAAGAGCTGAATATCCACTGATACGGCAATGTGTGAAACACACACTCAAATCTATGAAAATATCACGAGAATGGCGGCGACCTAGTTTTTATCGACAACTTATGGATGTTAGACCGGAGGTTTGCTATTGTATGAGAAAAATTACCGAAATAAAGTGGAAATTCGTGAGATTTCTGTGGATATGTTGTGAACTGCTACGTAGCATCAGTAGATCTGGACGATCTTTTTGTCTTTCGATATTGCGTTAAATGTTAACCCTTAATGGCGTATCGTACGTTAATTTTTGACAAAAAAACAAATTCGATTTTCCCAGCCGACTGGTGTACGTGTGATAAAGAGAGTGGAAGAGCGAATACTCACGTATTTTTCGTCGTAAGATGATGATTCGGCTTCGGTCCCTCGGAGCTAAGGCACACGCGAAACGCGCGTCTGTGTGCGGTCGTATAACGGAAACGGGACGGACGACAACGTATCAGAAAAACACAGGCGCGCGAGCGACCAAATCGCTTCGCCGACAACTACTAAAAACCGTGCCACGAACGTACACCAAAACAGCCGTCGCCGTAACCGCTCCTGCCACCCCCCACCGCGAAACTCGCCTAGTTCCGACGACGCCGTGTAATATCGGTGGGGTGGCGACGACCTCCGGCGACAGCGATGGCGGGAGGTGCACCGGCACCAGTAGGGGATAGCAGACAAGGAGCATCGTCTAGATGGCGGGGATGGCTGAATCGACCACGTGCACGTTCAACCGATCAGCTGTTCGATCTATCTCCTCCGGCGACCAGCCTTCGAATTATCAAAAATACAAATACAAAAAAAAACCGGAACGTCCACTGACCTACCTAGCGCGTACTCGTGTGATACGTCGTTTTATAATACGTTATTACAACACGCGGCGCGTACTACTCCCGTCGTTATTTGCGCCGTACAGAACGGCCGAATACCCTCTGTAAATAACGTTCGTGAACGGGCATATTTTCCGACGGTTTTTCGTGTACGAGCGTTGAGTTTTTGCGTAAAATATTATCCACGAACTACTGAAGAACATAAACAAAAAAACCGACCGTCGAAAAACGTAAGCATTTTACGCACGTTTCGATAACTGAAAAACGTGCGAAAACATAAAAGAATCGTATTTTTCACCAACCACGCGCCGCGGCGGTGGTTCTTCGGCCGTTCTTGTAATTCGATTGATTTCAAAGTATTTACCCGCGGAACAAGTTCGAATGGGCTTAAATCGGCGATAAAGAAAATAACGCTGCCGTGTACGATAAACTTTTAAATAAATACGCTATTTTTTTTCATTCAACAATTGGCGGCGCGAAAGAGTGTTTGAGAAGATACTGCAGCAAACATTACAACGCTTCAAAACGATTATTTTAACGATTTAAAAACACTCGTTCCGAATAAACGTGTCCGTTTCTGACAGAGCACATTTATTAACGTTACGAAATGAAGAAACGAAATGATCCCGAATAGAATCCAAAGCGTTTTATAACATTTATCAAAGAAAACACAACTTTATCGAAATATGTTTAAAAATCGATATCGCTTGAAAACGCTTTTACATACACTGTCAAAATTTCGTAGTAATCCAACCTAACTTCAGTATACTTGCGGTCATCCATTACGATCAATTTAAGTACGTTATTTACGTGGGAAATGAACTCGTTCAATTTGTTTATATTACATAATTCGAAGTCAAATTATTCTCTATAAATATACAATAAATACATGGTACGATAAATATCTATAAATCGAACAATTCCCAACTAATAAAAGAACACGATTTTCTATGTTCGCGAATATATATTTTCAGTAACTATTCTGGCTATAGTTACTTTAACGGTTAACTAAAACGTGTTGCAAAATACGGTGCCCTTGCCAAGTAAGCGTTATCTGTGACATATAGCGTAACGGAACTCCGTAATAATGACATTTTATCAAGTGACCGTTAAATGTGTTAACGAAAAGTTTAACGGGACATCGTACTAATGGCCCTTATAGCGTTTTGTGCACAATAAATGTGATCCGCTATTTAACGAAACTTAAACGTATATATTATAAAACATACCATATTAATTGAAAATCAAAAGAAACAATATATGTATTGTACCATTCAATTAAGACTGAAGTGTATAAATCATCGACTCACCTGAAACAAAAAAAAGAAAAGAAAAACGTTATAAAATATACGAATTGTCTCATATTTTAACGACAGTTCACGATATATATATATATATAATCGACAACTGCGAACTAACCTTGGTGGAAAATAGAAACGCCAAATAAAAAAGCGTCTACCCCTATAACATTACATATACGTGTTCAAACGCTCTGTACATGGACCTTATAATTTATACATGGTCACATACGGGGTAATTTCTTTATCGCGCGCTAGCGATTATCTGCCAAGATTTTAAACACATAACTTTCATTTACTTTTTATTCGCTATCAAATTGTTTAAGGAATATTTACTGACCATTTTCAAAACGTTATCACCATTTCGTATACTTTAAACAAATATGAAAACTTTCGCTTTTTAAATAGTAACGTACACGTTTCACTGTACGCCAGCTTTATAAAAAATCAGGAGGAATAAATCGATTTTCAATATTCCGTTTATTGAATAACTCTGGCCTAAAAACATGGCTATAGAAAGGGGGAGTCATTTATTGCGTAATGCAGTAGAAACGGTAATTTCTACATCTTCGATAAAGAACGAGATGGAATTAAATAATTTTACGCTCGTAGCGTGAAGGTCAAGACCGAGACGAAATTCAGCATTTAGAATACGTAAAATTTAATTCCCACGTGATTTGAACTAACCAGCCTCTTTTTCGAAATAATATGCAAGAGTAAATTTTTAATCTTATGTATCATTTTCCTTTCCTTTGTTACGCTTTTTCAATTAGGATGTCAAAACATTATCCTTCATACATCGAGCTTAAATCTTTTTTCGAAATTAAATTTAATTCGCATTAGGTAGATGAATTTTTGTCTAGCGTTTACGTCTAAGATATTACAACAATTACACAGTTACTAGTACCCCTTAAAAAAGAATATAGGCAATTTAATACGTCCGTGTGAGTATGTTGTTTCAGTGTGCGCGTTATTCTTCCTGTACATTGTAATTTTATATTGCTTATACACGCATGTACAAGTCACTGCAGAGAACATTCACTGGAATATATATATATATATAAATTCGCGACTATGAAAAGTTTAAAAATAATCATACGTCCTTTGTAGATTAATCGTAAGTTCGAAAAATGATTGGAATTTGTTAGTGTAAGAAGTGGAATTTTAATTTTATTTATTCAATATGCAATCTATTATATGATTTTGTTCTTTTTTTTTCAAAAAAATCGCGTAAAGAAATTTCCTACACGACCTAGAATAGACACTAATGAATCCAAGTACAAGTATTCTAAAATAAAATCGAATGATGTTGAAAACGGGTTATATTATCGGTCCACTTATTAGTATAAAACGCGAGAAAGAAATTAACAGCGTCCGATCCCTTTAATAACTCATTTTCAGTTGTAGGAACATTGTAATTAAAAAAACAGTAACAATAATCAAACACTGAGAGCTAAAAACTGTCATACTAATATTCGATCCAATAGACGAGTGAATTTTAAGAAATTTTTTATTTTGCGATGGTAGGATTTAGATGGAAGGTTTAAACAAGAAATGAGTTATTTTTTATGTAAGAACTAGGAACTAATTGAAATTCTACATATATAAAGAACATTCCGTCAATAACCATGCATACTTCACTGGTCATTATCCTGAGACATAAGCGTTGCTTAAAATCATAGGCATATTCAGTGTATGAATACGTTTTATTTTAAAAATTTTGTGTGGGAAACATTACAGTTTGGCAGTAATTAATAAAATTCGCTAAAATAACTTGGAATATAATGGCACATAAGATAAGACGCGTAAGTTATAGTTAATACCTTTGTATTATATATACCATTTCTGGTTTACTTTATGGTTATCATAAGCAAACGCGAAGAAGAAACATGTTTTGTTTGACCATGTTTTGGCTACAATACGAGGCAAATATTATTCTTACTCGTTTAACAAAATTACTTTTGTTATTTAGCTTATATCGTTGGTAAAATTAAATTTCAAATACGAATTTTAAGTTTAGGATAGAATTGAACTATAAACAACGACAATATAAATAAATGTATGAAATATCCACAATACTGTGTAACTATTGTAAAAAAAAACGCAATATAACGCACAGGTACGCAAAGGAAATAAAAAATATTGCCACGTTTAAAATAAAAATAAAAAAAAAATATAAATATACTTAAACAATACAATTGAAAGTTATAAAAATTTTAAAATCGAACCGCGTGAGTGTACTGCACAATACTGTATTTCACTTATAATATATTAATAATGCGTACTAGCGCTATATATCGTATAATAGTAGTATATATTATATATACTTATGACCTATCAACTACTCGTATGCCAAAAGCGTTGCCAAGTGATTGACCTACACGATTTCTAAGGTCAAGTTCAATATTATATGAAAAAAATCAATACAGAAATAAAAATTAAACGATACGACCGAATATTTTCGAATATTTTAACTTTTTAACAATACTTACAATAGCAAAATTATTTTTATTATTGAAATAATAAAAAACATCGAGTTAACCGATTTTATACCGAAGTATACGGTATACTCAATTTAAGGTTTATATGAAACGCGAATACATGTCAAATAATAAACTATTATCACTGATTATATTAATGAACACCCGCAACTACTATCCTGATATTTAGTATTATCGTTATTGTCGTTATTAATATTATTATTACAATTATTCGATATCAAAATTTTTTACAAAAATTTAAATCGCTCAAACCATTTATGTATTGCTTCGTTATCAATTAAACGTTTAACGATTATCTTAAGTTTAAATAATTATAAATAATATAATTTCTACTAGTTTTTAATAATCTAATATGAAATACGATCGATTAAGTTTAATTTTAGTAAGTGTGTTGATAGGAAATAATACGCTGATTGACTCGTTAAATAAATAGGTTTTTGTTAGAACACGGTTTGTTTTTGTAAAGTTGATTTGCGGCGTACTAAATACTCTAGTAATTAATTAATATTTTAGTATACTATATACGCAACAGTATACGTACAATAAAAATTTTTGAAAACATTTTATCGTAATTTATTTATATTTACACTTTATTTGTGCATAACAAAACAATCAAGGTCTAAAGATGAGGGCACTAAGACCATAGTCTCCCTAGGCATACGAAAAGTCGGGATTCGTAAAAAATAGATATGACAAACTCATAAGTATACTGTAATTTTTTAATATCTGTTAATTTACACAATTCACTAATAATTCGTTTAACAAATGTATAAATAATAATTTTTTTCACTACCTATCGGTAAACTATTAAAAACCTAAACCAAAGTACCAAGAGACTTTACAAGAACAAAACATTATTGAACTTTCAATAAGCAATAAAACAAAAATCAACTTCAAAATAAATGACCTAACTTAGCCTATAAATGTTTTGAGTGATGAACACATAAAACAAAAATAATATTACATAATATCGATATACTAGTTTTAAATGAATTTGAAGAATCTACCAACAAAACAAATATACTATTTCATAAAATAGACATAAACAATATATAACACAGATTTCACAATTTGGATATCCAGTTAGTAGAAAAACGGTTTTACCAAATCAACGCGAAATATACAATTTTTAATATGTAAAAGAAAAATGGTTATAATATTCAGTGGCTAAATATAAGTGCATTTTAAAAGAATAATAATCACATTATTGTAAGTGACACACCTGATAATATCGATGACAATTTGGTAATAGATCCTTTACGTTTACTTAGTGATAATTTATAAAATGGTATAGTCAAGAGTGATAAGAAATTCTATATTCTGCAATTTAAATGAAAACTACTTTTCCTTTTATATATTTGTTTGAAAAACAATAAAACATAAAAAACCTTCCGCTGGCGGGTATAAATATATCTCGCATAAAAATCGATATTTTATCATTTTTTAACCGAAGTAAGATATAAACATAAAATGATTCCATTAAGAAAGTGGACCTAAAAAGAAGTTATTTATTATGGTTATTTTTCCTATTGAATGATTTATTGTATTATCGTAATGTCGTCGTATATACTATACATGGTATTGATTAAGATTGAAAAACCAATCAAATTCGGTCAAATTTTTTTTATATTATTTTACGAGCGTATTTACGCGTGATTAAACAAGGAAAGTAACTCAAAAAGTTTTTCTAATAAATTTAAGGTTAAATATAATTCATATAAATAATGAGTTCTAAACTTAAATCGTAAAACGACAAAAATTAATTTGAAAGACTATTTTCGAAATACTATATACAGAGAAACTGTGTTGAAACAAAAGATATCAACCATGATTTTTGTTCATACAAATAATACATAAATCTACGGATTTCCTATTTCTCTTTGCATATATATAATTTTGTTTTACAAAAACCACTAATTAACTTTAAAAGAAATATGTTAAAAAGCGTTCCTGACGCTCTGTTTATTACCACGGTTGAGTCACTCAAACTTTTACTTCTGTTAGCGATATACGCGCATATAAATATATATATATGTATATGTATATATCAAAATAATATTTATAGTAGTGATTTGCATTCATTTGTATCTAGGACACTGTATAATTTGCGGATCTAGAAGAGAAACCAAAATGATCAATAAATGACGGATATTTGAATAAATCGTGTCACCGTATAGAACGGGTTATAAATATTATAGAGAAATACAATTCAGTATGCATAAAGTCTATAAATGTAATCTTTTTATGATCCCTTACGAGTATTTAGTATCAATATGTACCAATAATTTTAAACAAAAAGTAATGAATTGCATTACACTATATCATGTCACGCGTACAGAACCTGATTTAAAAAGAAATTTCGTATAAATATATACGGCCACCTCCGATTTTTCTAAATATCGAATAATTTTGATAAATCGTTAAAAAACAAATATGCTTAATACGCTTTCAACGTAATTGCGCACTAGTTTTTACCTCGCAAAAATATTGTTTTTCTTCTTAATTTTTAATAAAAATCTCAACAGTGCATTTACAAAAATCTAACCACAAACGTCATTTGTAGGCTTGAAAAAAATCTTTTCGAAAATTACTTTAAATATTCACCATAATATTTATATATAATGATGTTTTAACGTTAATTAATTAATAAATTTAAAAATCAATAACAGTTTTTTTTATAGTAATGAAAGTTTAGAAATTAAAAACTAGTCATCCTCTAAACATTACTTAATACGAAATTAACTTTTTAGTCAAATTTAACTGACGATAGCACAAAAAAAATGCTACAAATAAATGACTATTTCTAATAAATATCCTTTCCTATTCATAAAGCATCCGAATTGACGTTGAAATTAGTTGACAATCTAATACGAATTAAATGTTTAACGAATTTTAAATTATTTATGAATTTACGTCAACACCGATATGTCAAACGCGTCAATTTTAAATAATAAATAAAAATATAAGTTCGATTAGTTTAATTTATTTGTCAAAGTATTAATTTGTCCATAAAAGTATAACGTAGAAATATTTTGATAGTTTATTAAACATGAAATCCTAGTAATTTTTACGTAACAAGCCAAAATAATACATATAGAACATATTATTGAGATTAGGAGCCGTACTATCTAGTAATAAAACTGGTTTCTGTACGATTATTTTTAAATTTAACGAATATTATTTGATTTATAATATGTTTATAAAAGAAATTATTTTACGTTTTATTTTAATATAAGATGATAACGCTAAGGGCTAAGTGGGACCCCTAATATTTGGGGTATATGTAAATGTGTAAGGTAAGAGATTTTGAGCCCGCCAATAATACAAATTAATCAGTCCACGCTTATTATTGTGGTCAGTAAGTCCTAAATTGTACTACCATACCATCTTAAAACAATGTAAGTTACGATTTGTTTCGCCTTGGTTCAAACAGATATCACACCATTATTAGAAATATACCAATATTGTTCATTAAACATGATGCGTATAGTAATTAATAATTAAAGATTATTATGTCTTTAATTTTTGTCCTTTAATTATTATGTTGAAAGTTGAAAAGTTAAAACTTGTAAATAATATTATTTTTACTACTCCGTTAGGTGGAATACACATATATATTTTTGCGATATTACATTATGGCTGAAATCGGAGCTCAGGTTTAAATCATTTTGACGATAAATATGACTCATGTTAATGTTGTCTTTCATATATTATGACCATGTAATACATTGTAATCCGTATCCGCTACAGGATTATAGCACTGTCCTCCAAGAATAGTTCCGTTTTTTTTCTTCGTTTTATATTTTGCCAGTAATGTGTCGAGACGAAAACGAAACCGTTACGATATTCGTATTGTATAAATAAATGGAACATGATAAAATCGAAATGATTCCAAAATAGTTTTGCACATTACTCGTACGCATACCACTGGTAACCTAAAACTTAAAAGCTTACAACGAAACAAAATGGAAATCAAACAATCACTCGTTCGATAGTAATAATTGATTATTTTGAATTCTCAGTTATAGAAATAATAAAGTACATAAAATAAAACATCAGTACATATATAGGCAATTCAGAAATGGATTGAGCTACGGCTAAATGATCATTTTACAAAATATATAGATTCAAATTATAAAATACATTTTCATATACAATTGGTCATTTGCTCGTCGGTGGTCTAAAGTAAAACAATTGAACATACATATTCGCAAATAAACGCAATTTCAACCATAAATACTAAAAACAATTTGAATAGGATTTACGCCGAAAATCAATCAATTTTATTATATTTTACCTTTAAATAAAACTCATAAACACGATTACATGTCAAGGAATAATTTTTAGAGCTATACTAGTTCGCTATTACAAATAAAAAAAACATAAATAAATTTAGAAAATTCGAAAATAGTATAAACGTTTAAACAAATAATAAGTAATGATTAATCATGATTTGATTGTACTACTCGAGTCCAAAGCAAAGTCTATACAAACAAAAAAACCAAATACAAGTAGTTGCTGAAAAAAACTAATATCATTATTCCTTTTTTTACGTAATATATATTTGTTTAATGTAATTAAGTTTTTAACACTACTTTTGAATTGGAGTTACAACAAATTTTATACACTGTAAAATTAATTTATACGTTCCAACGAAAATTGAGTTAAATTAAATAAATGTAAATGCTATAATATTTCGAATCAACAGCTTGAGACTTAAAAATATACCGTTATAAATAATCATTTTCGAATAAAAATATATATTTAACAAGATTTTAAAGTTTAATTTAAAAATTCTTGAGTTTTTCAGTAATGAAATATGTTAAAACTTTTATCTCTTTAGCCAATAATTTTTGTAAGAACATTGAATTTAATACGAAATATTTTTATTATAACGTCTCTAACGAAGCCACAAAATCATCTTGCGAAAAACAAGATGTCTGAATAATAATTTGAACTTGGATCGTGATTATTTTTATATACAAAAATATCTTTGAAAATATCGATCGTACAGTGTTAACCAATAATCATACAAATATTTTTAGATTGCCGGAACAAAATTGCACAAGAATAGATGTAACCTCCATATTTATATAAAATAAAAAATAAAAATATATTTGGACTGGTCTCAGATTTAACTACGCGTGTGCGTTATACACTTCGACGTACTTATCGTCAATATTCTATCCATATATCTCTATATATATTAGAGAAAAATAAATTATCGTACATAATTCTTTTCGTTATTCTCGAAATATTCAAAAGAAACTTTAGTATTGACATAGTGGTTATTTTCAATATTACAATCTATTTAAAGACTATTTTTTCTTATTTTTTTAAAATATTTAAACAACTGTTTACACAAGAGCGTGTTTGTTCATCATTTGTCACATAGAATTTATTGTTGTTTTTATTTCATTATGCTTAGAAGCTAGATTCTTTTATATTTTTCCGTCCTTTTTCTCCTGGTTCAGAAAAAAAAGTATTTTAAAAATATCATCGTCGACGTGCATTCATACGTGTTTATACACATATAGTTTCTATATTTAATACTTATGTGTGCGTAAAGCGTAACAGTCTTTAATCTACGTAGATACCTGATTGTTCTAACCTCTTATATACGTGTGTGTGTGTCTGTATATATATATATAAAGTCATTAGTATTCTTTTTTTACGTTGTATACCATACACTTTGCCACAACTTACCGAGACTACACTATTGAATCTAGGTCAAAAACATTCAGTAAATAAAATATACAACGATAGACAAAATCAAAGTATATAATATATAAATATATATTTTATTATAGACATATATTTTATTTTTTCATTATTGAATGAA
Source organism: Geopemphigus sp. TES_GeoC_2020 (assembly GCA_025469175.1). Lineage (NCBI taxonomy): Eukaryota > Metazoa > Arthropoda > Insecta > Hemiptera > Aphididae > Geopemphigus > Geopemphigus sp. TES_GeoC_2020. The sequence goes on along the minus strand of JAIPRN010000989.1, from coordinate 10,195 downwards.
ACTTCAAAAATTTAATAGTAAAACTTTAAGAATAATAAGAAATTGGTAGCCATGGGTGAAAGAGACGGATTGTTGAAGGGAGTTGACGAAAACTTACGAACACGGCGAATGGAAAATTGGAAAGAAGTACGAGACAAAATTAAATAGCTAGACATCGTAGTAGCGACAACAACTTGTAAAAAGTAATACCACGGCGAACAAAGATTCTTGTGTCAGTTGTCGATTAAATTTATTTAAGTTTTACCTTATCAATAAACAATTTCTTAGAATTAAAGTTTTAATTTCTTAAAATATCCGTTACAAATATTGAATTACTTTTACTTTTCTCGCTTATTATAATTGTCTTCTTATAGCGGATCTAATATGTTCCTAGCTATCTTTAGGTGATTTTAATCTACTTGGCAGCTACTTCCAACCTGGTTAATATTATTATTATCGTTATTAATGGGCAGATATAAGGATGATTATCTACCTCCTAACAAATTAAAATGTAAAATTGTTTTCGTAATAATTTATTAATTATACACTGATCTAATGCGTTTTAAATTCATTTCGTTCTCACAAAAACAAATTTATCAATCTTTTTATGACTTTTGCTGTGTACGATTCTCGGATTTTTTTTAACATTTATTTCGATTTCAGGCTTAAAACGAATAATTATTTCATTATCGTCACCTCGTGTCTTATTTATAATTTTATGGCAAAATTGTAATAGCAAACGCGGAATAATCTGCGTCAAATTAAAACGAATCAAAGATTAATATAAGACTAACTTTTAAATTACTAGTTCAGCAAATTACAAAATAATCTCCAATATATATAAGTGGTTTAGCCAAGTATATATTCCAAATATTTTAAGATGATATTTTACATAAAGTACCGCAAAACACTTATATTAAACACACACACACACACTGTGAAACGAATCTGTATTTCTAATAACTAAAATTAGTAATCTGTAATTCGCGTATATTTTTAAGATTTATAATACATTTTTCGTTAATAATTATATACATTTGTGTAGCGTTTTTTATTTATACAAATATTTTAAGATAAATTGGAATTGATTTCAGTGTACGTTGTATACAATAATGCATTATTTATATTGTGTCGTTTCATTATGATATTATAATATTATTTCAAAGGAAAACTATATTTTATATTACAAACTTACTTAAATTACGCGAATTATCAATTAAATTGGTAAGTATAAAATATTTAATTAAAAAAAACCTCGGGCCTAACAAATTATATTTTACAACGTTACTTTTTAAAAATATTATCTGAGTTCGGATTTATATTTTTTTTCTACGCGGTCATTAAGTGTGCTAGATTAACATAAAATACGTTTGATGGGGTTTTTTAATTTCAATTACCTAAGTAGTTTCAAGGAATATTTTACGATTTTTCATATTTCGAAATTGTTTGATGAATATTTTTAGACAAATTATGCAAACATTTTTTTCAATATTTAAAGTAATTACACCGTATTTACACATTTCTACAATAAAATTATACAATACTCTGTTCAAAACCTATAAATTATAATTGTGGATACAATTATTAAGTCTACTGTCTATCACAAAACATTTCTGAAAGGATTCATGAAAAATATAGTTTTTTAAAAATTTTAAAACGCATTTTCGGTATATCAATAGTATTTTCGTAGTTCTTTAGTTCATATATTAATTAATCAAATTGACGATTTCCATTTTTCTTTACATTGATTTAGAATAATGAATATTTTAGAGTATTCTTATATATATACACACACATACATACACAAGGTACCCCAAGGAAATCTAACAAATGCAATAAGTTTTGTTCAGTTCAATATACTTGTATTTGTTTTTGTTTAATAATTAATAAATATATGTACCGTACAAATCGATTAAAACTGAAATGAAAAAAGCACCAACTCACTCGAAACAAAAAACTTAAATTAAAAATGATACAAAGTATTCAATTAAATTGTATCTTAACGAATGTGACAATATATAACAGTTTGTATATTTATATATACTTTTAGTTACAGGGAAATAACCTAGGCAAAAGAAAAATCGAAACACTAAACAAAATACGTCTACCCCTATATTTTGACATTCCTTTGTTCAATATATATATATATTACAAATATCGTTGTTCTGTATACAAACCCTAATTTGTACAAATAATATAGAGAGAAGTAAGAGTAAATGGTGAACGTTTGCTTATTAAAAATTTCAACTAAAAACAATATACAAAACCGTGAGAAAACACAAATTAAGGGCGGTCCGATAAGTACTAACCCTACAAAATAAAACCCAAAATTTTGGAAAAGTGGCGATTTATTTCTCAACATAATCTCATTTTACCTCGATGCACTTGACCCAGCGATGCTATAACTTCTTTAACCCATCTAAACAATACGTTTTCTCAAGGTCCGCAAAGTAGGCCTCCGTGACGGCGATGACCTCATTCGACTCAAATTTCTGCCCGACAAGTGACTTTTTCAAATTTGGAAACAAAAAGAGTCGCACGGGACCAAATCTGGAGAATATTTTGAATGGGGCAGCAGTTCGTAGTGCAATTAGACCAATTTAGCCGTGGCGGAGGTGTGAACCGGTGCGTTATCATAGTGAAAGAGCACTTTTTTTTTCGCCAAAAGGAGCCGTTTTTTCTGCAATTCGGCGTCGAATCGGCCCAATAATTCGGCATAATAGAGCCCTGTGACCGTTTTACCTTTCTCCAAGTAGTCAATGTAGATCACACCTTATTAATCGCAGAAAACTGTAGTCATCACCTTTCCAGCCGATAGGACAGTCTTCGCCTTCTTCGGAGCACGTTCGCCGGGTGAAGTCCACTGTTTCGACTATTCTTTGGTCTCTAGTGTGTACCAATGGATCCATGTTTTATCAACGGTCACGAAACAACGCAGAAACTCCTTCGGATTGCACTTAAACAGCGTCAAACACTGCTCTGACGTGGTTTCACGGTTCCACTTGTTGTCCGGAGTGAGCGAACGCGGCACCTATTGCGCCGACAGCTTTCTCATGCCCAAAATTTCATGGATGATATGACCCACGGTCTTTTGAGATACCCACTGTTTCAGCTATCTCGCGCACCTTCAATCGGCAGTCTGCCAATACGAGATCGTGGATTTTTGTCACGTTGTCTTCCGTGGTAGCCATTTTCGGGGCACCTGGGCGTGGTTCATCAAAAACCGACGTGCGACCACGTTGAAACTCGTTAAACCAATTTTTGACGATCGCCATAGAAGGAGAAGTCACTGTACATAGAATCCAAGCGCTCATTGATTTCACTGCGCGATTTCCCTTCCAAAAACAAGAATCAAATCACCGACCGATATTACTCTTTTTCTATTTTCCTAAAATCCGCGGACATACCCGCTTCTACACGCGGTCAAAACAAAACTACGAATCCGATTCGGCTGAAATTTTGACAGTAGTCGTCTACGAGAATGTACTACACGATAGTAAATCTCTCTTGCGATACTGGCATTATCGGACGGTGATGCTAAATACTTATCGGACCACCCTCGTACATAGGTAATTTTTGACACAAACTAATAATTAAATTTTGAGATATTAAACACATTTAATGGCATTGTTTTCTATATTTTATAAAATTGTTTAAGGAATGTTTATTACCGTTTTCAAAATGATATTCATTCTCATTTAGCTTTGTGCATTAAATAGACGTGAACTTTTGATTTTAAAATGACGACTTATATTATTTTTACACTACTTCTCAGAACTCAAACAAATAAATGAAAATATTTATTCATATTATGTTCTAAACGAAACAACAAATTAATTAATTATGCAATGAGATGTTCTTTAGACTTTTCTTATGTATGAACAAACGGATCTTTATTCGTATATAAAGTACACATCAATATTTACATGTAGCATCACCATGTTTCAGTAATAATTGCATCTAATTGATACTCTATTTGACTCATTTTCTTAATAAATTTCTTATATACACCAAAAAAAACGCCAACATAAATTGCAATAACTCCGTAAAATTATCAACACTATGCATACGATTTTGACAAAACTGAATTTTGTTTTTCTTCTAACTTGTAGTGAAATACTATTTGAAACCCTAGAAATGTTAATCAGTTATTGATTATAGTATCAAACCTATATAATATTTTTAAAAGATATCAGTCATTTTTGGTCTCAACATAAGATTTTGACAAACCCATTTATTTCCGGTTTTTCGCGTTTAAAATGTAACAAATAATTATAAAATTTTTATCATATTGGACATTTTTTTATTTTAATAAAAATTTACATACATCTTAACTTGAAAATCCTACGAATATTTTCCGATCGATAAGAATTTATGTTTAACACACAAAGAAGTGGAAAGATATTGCAATAGTAGATATTTAAAATTTACCTCTATCGGGACGTTTTATCAGAAAATCTTACGCTTAAATTAATTAAATGCCCTTCAAGGTAACTAATTACAACCACTATCGAATTTTTATCGAATATAAATGTATTACAATGACTTGTTTAACCAAACATTTATGTGATTATATAATTTATAAACGGAATCTTGAAAACATTATAATTTATTTAGTTTAGTTCTGTATAAGATAACTACTGCGCAGACAAAATTATAGGGAGTTGTCGTTAAAAAACCAAATAAGTAAATAGATGCTTAAGGAGTAATAGAAGTGGCATATATAATTTTAAAAATGATCTATAAATAATCCTTAAACGATTTAATAACGAATAAAAACAAACCGTCAAAACAAAATTTGTTTAAGGTTTGGTAGACAATATTCAGCGAAATTCAGCTATATATAAATAATAATATATAAATATGCGCGTGTGTGTTGTCCAAAAATATCAATACGCGATAAAAGTGAAAACGATAAAAATGAAAATTTCAAAAGAATTATTCGTATACACGGTACATAGTTACTATATATGTTCTACATTATTCCCATACGGTTTTTATAATATGATATAATTTGATATTATAATATTCGTACTATTGTAATTTACAACATAAATTCTAATTAATCGACCGCGGAATCGATTAAGGCGCGCGCGTGAACGGTGAAAACACGTGTTACGCGTACGTATCTATTGTAATAAAAATATATTAAAAATAACAATCGACGCATTTTTGCCACTTTCGAGTGTTATGAAAAAATTTAATTCGAACAATACACACAATACAGCCGTTACTTTTAGTCTAAGGATCAATATTATTCTACTCATTAATAAGTGAAAAACCACGAGGCTTTATAAATTAAAAAAATAACAACAAACTTTCCAAATAATAAACGAAGCACTTAGATCGACAATATTGGCAACAACACGATTTTCTAATCTCTATACGAGCGGTCAACCACCGAGGAAAACAATGGCTATTTCTCATATTACCGCAGCCAAAAACTGCTGTAACCTTTCTCACTAATCTACTACATTACACTTTAGAACAATTAAGAGAATGGATATAGATATTCCTATTTATACCTCTCATTTCAACAAATGTTCCGTCGAGATCTTGGCTCGTGTAATTTAAATTTTGTAAAATGTAAGTTTTCTAGGGAAAACCGGCAACGTGTGTTCGAAACTGAAATGTATTTTATAGATGTGCCCCACACATAAGCCACACGGGTAAAAAAAATGTTCGAAATAAGATTTTAAAAAAACTATACCGACGTTTAAATTTGTTATTTGAGTAACCGTTTCGATAGTGTCAAGAAAAGATGATGTTGTTATCGACGGTTGTATAAATTTATACAGAAATAAATCGAGTCATCCAGTCTTACAATTTTATCTGAACTAGAAGTCTTCAAACGTACATTTTTTACTACTTTAGAACCACATTAACATCTGTTCTTTCACATATTGTTTACTACCAACATTTTATATTATTTTTGATAATTTGGATATGGTTTTGTTTGTTTCAGTTTTTCCCAGTTGAAAAATAAAAATCGGACATAAAACAATACGTGAAATTAACTTTTTCGGTGATCATATTCTAAACTAATTTTTCTGCTCGCCAAGGCAAAATAATATAACACGAATTTAAAATTATTTTGGTAACGTTAATCTAATTAACATGTATAGAGTTATTAAAAAAAATTGAAAAACTTCAAAAATCGTAACTTCATTTTCAAATGTCATTTTACAAAATGAATATACAAAATACACTCGAAAAGATTATGCTCTTCAAATTTAAAATTTCAAACGTTTCAATCAACTCTTCAAATTCCACCGAGACACCACATGTAAATTCCGCGTAGTTATTTCGCTATAATGCCCGTTGGATAAACGGAAACAACCAACGAGTAGGCTGCCTATTAAATGATTTAATAATGAATACAAAAACACGGAAATAATGTTTGTTTACAAACTATTTGTAGATAATCGTGACGGGTCGATAAAAGTCACACCAATCTTTAACCGAACAGTGCAGTTGTTTTTTTTTAAGAATTATCGTCGACTAACCAAATCTCGGAAATCTAATTGACAAAATATAACGTGTCGTCGCTATAAATATTTTCGGACAAACAACAATAAGTCGAAAAAAGTAAGAGATAATAATAATAATAATAACGATAAAACGTAGAATAATAGATGAAATACGATACGTGACATTGGTAATTGCGGTCAATTACGGGTCGTTCGTGTATATTACACACTCGTCGTGAAAATTGTACATTACCCGTAGTTATGATATAAATATTAATATCGTGTTTCACGTATACTATAAGTGTAGTCATTTTTTTATCAAACTATATTATGTATATAATTACGGCACGCACGCGCGCGCACACACACACACACACACACACACATATTACGGCACTGTAGTAACAGTGCGCAATATTTATACACCTATTTCATATAATGATCCCAATCTTTGTAAAAAAATAGCGAATTCTAAAAAAATCGAATAAACGCGTGTTCGCACATTGTATGCGTTATACGGAGAGGACTGGCAATGGATTTCGGTTTCGGGATAAATACAAATTGGTGGAGTGGGCAGGCAAAAGACAAAAGAATGGTAAACTGTACGGTTATTTTACCTCCGGTCTCCATAAAGTGTTTTTTAATGAATGGCAATGATAACGGAAGGGAAACAGATCTAAAAATAAGCGGGGCTGAAGACTCGAATCAAAAACTTTCTAATTGTGTCTCGATTTCGATTTAGTACCCGAAAATTGATTTTAAAGATCGATTTTCACGAATTACGGTGGTTTCCATTGTTATTTTACGATTTTGGTAACAAACATTATAATTGTCCTTCATTTATCGTTTCTTAACACTAGATTTCGTTTAATATCATTTCATATCGTAAATTAAGATTACGATTTTGTTTATAATATGTATGTAGCGGTAATATATTTTATTATTTTCTAATAATAATTTATTTTTGGTCCTCTATGGTAATCGATAGTTCGAAAATACGGCGATACCCGAGGAGTTTGATTACAAATTCTATTGAAATAATTATATTTATATTATATTGAACATACTGCATAATACGAATAAAAAATATAGCAGCAGCAGCATAGACGCCCATGGAAGGACAAATCGACTACTAGCACTAATTCGTCGTAAGTTACCCACGCACGCAGCGGACACCGATCTTGTTATATTTTTATTTTCGTTTTATTACAATTTTAATTACCAGCGATACATTTGTTCCATTTTGTTTCCGGTTTTCAGTAATTAAGATCATCCCGATTTTAATGCGGCTAACAAATGTTCATCAATCAAAAGTTTAACGATTTTTGCCGGTATATAAAATCGATTTTGAAATCGGTTCCAAACCCTGTTATTTGGGAAAGATATAATTTTTCCATATATACAAACATATATATCGAAATCGATTGTTTACCAAAATGTCAGTTTACACCAAATATATAAGCTGGTATACGAATTGCGTACAAATATATATGTATATAAAAATACTTACACACACACATATATATATATATATATATATATATGTATGTATTTTCAGTTCTCACGGCCGTTTCTGGGCGAACTTCTTGTGTAATACGAATACGAGGATTTCGACACGACGATATTTCGTTCCATTCATTTAATTATTAGGTATATTACACAATAACAATTGTCCAAGATCGTTTCGTGCATAGTAACGGCATGCTTTTTTTTATTGCCTGCTACCGATTGTCTCCCGAGGTTTTCAATGCATTTTTTTCGATATTTTTTGTTAATTGCCAAATTATTTACGCTACATTCACGTAAACCGTTTTAGAAATAAAATGTTTTTGGAAAACGTAATCTTTTGGTTTTCAATAGAGCAGCCTATGAACTTTGTACTATGCTATTTTGTAGAACGAATTTCTGATAAATCGCCAACGCCAAGATAACGTTTCAACGTCTACGTTTTTACTTCATCGCGTTTTTATCAATTTGAATGTTTATCAATCATATTTTCAAAATGTACGTGAGTATAACACAAACATTCAAAACAAATTATTCACTAAGGATTAATAATTAAAACATTAAAATACAGACATTCCAAAAAAGAAAAATAATGCCTTTATAACCAAAATTGTTTGTATTACTTTAAACGTACAGCCATACTTATGATAACAAAAACCACTTTGTATATTATATGATACAGTAACAACTGGTATAAGTACCTAGTTATATATATATACAAAATATTATACCATGTATAGTCGTAAGTATTTTTTAAGACTTATGAACTCTTGACCTATCCCGCGATATAAGGCAAAAATGAAAATTCGTTTACATCGACTACATAATGTAACTTAAAATGTATAGGCGGTAGGCTATTACAATATTATGTAGGTAATTCGTAATAGTCGTTTTGACGTGACTCGCTGAGTCCACTGCTGCAGGTCAAGTGAAATTATTCTCATGTACGCCCAGCGTGTATGTATATATATATATATTATGTTTAGGTCCTTATGTTTTATGTATCCATATTTTATTGATTAATTTATAACCAAACACGATCTCACAGTAGATTTTTGACGTTCCATAAATGTCTTTATAAACCTTTATTTGTATGGTTTTAATTCGATTACCATTTCGACAGTACCATAACATACAGTCGTCAATAACATATACTAATATAAAAGTGTGTATATACATAAATATACATATATATATTTATTATATATTATATAATATTATAAATAAATTTATATATATATATATAATTTTTTTTACATAATCAATAAATATTATATATAGACCTATCGAAAAATGATAATACTAAAACCTTTTACTCGCCCATTGCGAAACAAAAAAAATATATTTATCCAGATGTGTTTTTTTTACTTTGCATATTTTGAAAGAAGGCAAAGGACCGAGTTCTTCCCTTTTATACACTTTTACCAATAAACTTAATCGTTTAAGTAATTTTCCAACTTAAGTTATAAAAACTTCAATGACTATATTAAATTCATTAAATACTCGTATATGATTTTTTCCACTTTTAGAAAAAAAAAGCTATAAATATACTAACTCGCCCATTCGGTAATATTTCTAATACTATACAACGTATCTACGTTATATTTAAATAACGAAAAATTACGGGCGTCAATAAATGAATTACTTAAAAAGTACAAACATGTTTTACTTTATACGTACAAACTTTGTATTAAAATTATTAAATTTTACTTATATATGTATATATACACGCAATGGTATTAAGTTTTAGAAGTCTCTTACAATTGTTTTTAATAAATAGTTATTTCGGAAGTTTAACTGAAAGATTTTTACTCACAGTTGTTATTCTTTAAAGATAGTTCTCCGAAGTCTTGTTTATTGAAGTGTATAATATATAAACATATAAACAATCGTAAAATAAATTATTTCATTTTATATTAAGTTAGTAACATAAAAGTAAAGAATTTGACCTAATTTCTATAAATCCCGGGTATGTCAACCAAAAATCCTTTTAACGTCTCAACGGTGGAACGTACGGCGTTTAGAGTCGAATAGTGAATATGTGTATACCATGTACGTACACACACACACACACACACACACACACACACACACACACACACACACACACACACACACACACACACACACACACACACACACACACACACACACACACACACACACACATATATATATATATATATATATATATATATAGAGAGAGAGAGAGAGAGAGAGAGACTATTCAGTTCGCTGCT